>PVKA01005480.1:0-89888 GCA_004027165.1 Ctenomys sociabilis
TTTTTTTTTTTTTTTTTTTTTTTTTTTTTTTTTTTTGTCTTTTTGAGACAGGGTCTCACTATGCAGTTCAAGCTGGCCTTAAACTCACTTTGTAGCTCAGGCTGGTCTCGAACTCACAACAATCCTCCTGCCTCAGCCTCCCGAATGCTGAGATTACAGGCATGCACCACTACGCCCGGATGAACTGTGTTTGTTTCATGGTGGAATTCTTGCATTCTCACTCTTTGAGCTGGCTGCATTTGGAGACCCTTTTTCTTTTCCATGTATTTCAAGTAGCCTATGTTGGTGTTGCAGTCAGCCAAGTTAGATAGAAATATAGGCAATCAAACAGGGTCAGGCCCTCAAAGAGACAACTCAGAAGACAAGATACATTGCAACTGTGAGAGAGACGGATGTTCCTGTTGTGGGCCAGACCTAGAGACCAAAGATCAAACAAATGCTCACCTCCCTAAAGATAAGCACCAAGGATTGATCATTGCTTTGGGAAAGCCAGGAAGAGTCACTAATCCAACTATTACTGGCTGGCTACCACATAAACTCCTGTTCTATATTCGTGTCTGCTTGCTGTATGACTAGCTTCCCCATTTGGTCCTGGACTTGGTGCTTATAATCTCATTGGTTAACTATAGTTTTGTCCTACCTCGTGCCCACCTAAGTGAGTTCCCATGTTCTCCACCTTAGACCTGCATGATTTTATGCTATAAAAGTCCCTGGAAGAGACAGCTTCCTGGGGACAACCTTCTCAGGGACCCTCTTCTGCCCCTTTCTCAGACAGAAACTTTCTTTCCCCAAAAAAATATATGCTACTCTTTTTTTTTTTTTTTTTTTTTTTTTTTTTTGTACAAGATCTACAGAGTCTCACTACACAGATTGGACTTCTAATGATCCTCCTGTTTTCAGCCTCTCAAGAGCTGGTATTGCAGGCTACCATGCCCATTCAATTGCCATCTCAGCACGTTCCAGGGGCAGGGCCAGTAGGGCAGGCCTGGGATTGAACCCTGGCCACTGCCCTCTACCTAAGCAGGTACTTTAGTCCATTAAACTATTTGTGTGTGTGTGTGTGTGTGTGTGTGTGTGTGTGTGTGTGTGTGAGAGAGAGAGAGAGAGAGAGAGAGAGAGAGAGAGAGAGATGGAACTCTTATTCTACTGAGCTATCTCCCCAGTCCTCTGCTGAGCTATTTGGCTAGCCCTAAGTATATTCTACTCTTAACCTGTTTGTTCCTAAAATTCATTCTTTGGTTTTAAACTCATCCCAGGTACTTTTCAGGTCAGGAGTTTCATTTTTCCCCTATGTCATTGAGATTACAGATGTTTCAGTGACTGATGATTGGGGCAAAGTGTAGTTCTGTGATTTAATAGTGCTGTAACCTTAGGAAGTTCCTTAACTTCTCTGAGCCTGATTGTCTGCATTGGTAGTAATCTAGGTAAACATCCCGAAAGGCAGAAAAAGAAGGTCTGAACTATATTATTAGCAGGTGCCTGTAGTGCACTGGGCTTGCTACAAATGTCCTTGTCTATTTATGTTTTGCCTTACTGCTGCTATTCTTGTTTGTTTTATTAGTTCCCAGTTGGGAACTTTAGATTTTGAGTATCTGGTACAAGGATATATGGCCATGAGGTATCAAATTGGCTCAGGACATGGCACATCACAGTGTACAGCGTGTGTTGCTGGAGGCAGGACCAACTCTCCTGGTGTATCAGTCAGGGTTTTGCTAGAGGAACAGATACAACACAGATATACACATGTATAGAAGTTATAAGGTTGGCTTCTGATGGTCAGCCAGAGTCAGATGGGGAGGCGTGCAGAGGACATCTGCACACTGGAGACTGCAGGATTCACTCCCAGGTCTGGAGCTCACTGCAGTGCTCCGTGCAAGTCCATATCAGGAGGCCGATGGGTCAGTGATGGGAGGCTGATGAGTTCACATCAGAAGGCTGAAGGACCCAAAGCGGAGGCCGAAGAGTCTGCGCCAGAAGCCAGGCGATGACATGCAAGCCGACTGTGAAGACTGGAGCTCCTCCGAGGAAATGGGACCCTGCATCCTCCCTCAGTTCCCTTTTATATCCTTTAAGTGATGAGTCACTCTAGGGTGGGGCCTCCACGCCCTCGGGTGTGGAATCGCTGAGCCCATTTAGTTAAGCTTTTAACTTCTCAAGTTGACACAATGCATCAACCACTACCCCTTGATAGCAAAGGCTGCTCCTCTCTAGGATGTCATCAAACACTTCAGCAGTAAGGAATCACACACCATCACCAGTACTCATCCAAAAGCAAATCCTGATTTAAACTCATCTGTCCATGTTTCGTGTTTCCCGTGGGTGTCTGCTGCATCAGAGATCTTTGTGTTAGATAGTCGCACCTTTTCCAGAAATCTGGTTAGTATGGGGCTATCCAAACCATGACCTCATCCAAGCCTGAGACTCCCAGGTAGTCTCAGGGAGACAGATGAATCTTCATCCCCACCCAGTGCCTATGACATAGCAGAAACCACCGAACTATCTTCTGCAGATATTATACTCTCTGGAACACCAGCTTCTTTAAATCTGCCTCCCCTGGGGCTGGGGAGATGGCTCAGTGGAATAAGCACTTCTCTGGCAAACACAAGGGCCTGATTTCAATCTGTGGTTCCAGGGGGGAAAAAATAAATAAATAAATAAATAAAAATAAAATAAATCTGCCTCCCCTGCAGACTAAAGGTATGGGCAGGAGGAGCTTAATGAAACAATACTTCCCCTTCCTTCCTAGGTCCACTCCCACTCTTGCTTCTAAGGCAGTTCCACTCCCAAAAGCTTCAGAGAAAGGGGTCAAGCTGATTTTCTACATCCTCTAGATTTGCTAGTCTCTAATCCTCTTTTCAAAATAGGCTTACTGACTTCATTGCTGTCTTATTTATTTCTGTAGATATGAAACTAAGGCAAGTTTTGCAATTCAATGTCAGCCTTTAGGGGCAGGGGGTATAAAAACTATCCAACTGGGTAAAGATGTTTGCCTTTCCTGGGGATTCCCCAACCGAAGCTTGTGCAAAGAGGCTTAGGACTCTCTACTGGGGACATACGCCACCCTAGCCTACCCTAGAGAGGCAGTATCATCATGTCTCCAAGGCTGAAGTCAATCCCCACAAGAGCTAGTCACCTGCATGTCCCAATGTACACACCTCAGCGTCCACCAACAGGTGGGAAAGTGCCCAGCAAGGCCAATGAGACTCAGTCAGGACCTGCCCAGGACAGAGGCATGTGTCAGGAATGAAAACAAGGACCTCACAATAGGTCCTTGTTCTGTGCATGCTCCAACCAGGCCTTGGGCACCCTGGTAGTGTCATTGTTACCAGTTGAGTTCTGTTAATCTTATGGTCCTCATTGGTTCTATAACTCCAGAAAGGATCCCATAAATCATTTCTTCATTTTCAATCCTCAATTTGAGGAAGATCCTGTGCCTCAGGAAGCAGGCTGCCTTGGACACTGCACACAACCTGCGGGGCTCAGAACTCAGTCAAATCCCCAAGCTCCTCTCGTACTTACCCATGGGTGTAGGAAACTCTTTCAGGTCCTCGTCTCAGTCCAAAGAATCAATATTTGTAATTCCAAGGTTACGTTATTGGAATCTTATCAAGTTGATTCCAATCTACCACTTTCCATGTAACCCATGGCGAAAATTGAAGACACTAAATTATATCTTTAATCATCAGGGAGTCAAGGGGCTCTAGGTCCAGCCACGAAGATGGCTTCCAGGAACCAAGAGGGCTACCCAGGGCCTCACCCGGTTTTTATTCAGTGGGGGAGTGGCTTGAGGAGGATTGACTGAGAATCATGGGAATTAGGTGACTACTATGAGTTGAGCTAGGCGGGTGGCCTAAATTTACCTCTGCCATATGCAGAGAGGGTATGCAGAAAGTGAACCACACTATATAGTGTTTAATGTTTTGGAAAGTCTGGTGCTTCAGCTTTGATGTAGTCTTTCAAGCCCCAGGAAGTCATAGCCTCTTTTTCGAGGCTGGATCCCAGCTGACAGCGCGGAGCATTAGCTCTACCATCCTGTCTCGACCCGGCTCACATTAAGGAGCAACAAGTTTATCAGGGAAACACGCATGCCACCTTCAAAGACCATCACCATCACCTCAGCTAGACCAATACACATTGCTTAAGGCCAATTGAAGGATAAACAGAAGTCCTAGCCAGCTCTCTACATAACAATACAAGGAAATAGGATCAGGCTCAGTCAAAATGGAGACAGTCGCTCTTCTTTCAAGGAGAGCTGCTGGGTGGGTCCTCCACACATGGGCACTGCAGTTCACCTGGGACTGAACCAGCCCTCAGGTTCTTGCATGGAAAATCAGGGTAACTATCTTGGCTTCCCAGCATCAGCGAGATGATTATACGATGTCTGCTGACCTAGCAGGCACTCGTGCTGTGCCTGGATCACTCACTCAGTGCTTGCAGTCAACGAACCGAAGTAAGCTCAGCCCCTTGGCTTATTTGACAAACACAAAGATCCATCACACTCCACTCTGAAGCATCAAGATACACCCCCACATCACACTACCCCAGGGCCTTTGATCTTTGCACTTGGTTCCAAGGGTTTCGAGCACACATGACCCATTTCTGTGCTCTCAGAGGATGAGAAACACAGGCCGTCTTTTCTCTTGTAATCTTCTTTTCAAGGAACAGAAACATATATGTACTTCAGCTTTCTGTTTGATGATGGTCAGAACAGGCACAGCAGAGCTGCTCGGGGGCATTCTGAACATCTTCTAAGAAATAATTTTAGGTCACATTGAACTATGTGAAACTTATCTAGAGATTTTTATTGTTCCTATGTTCAATCTTCTCTAGAATAGGTTTGAAGTTTCAATTAGTTGCTTTTCTTTTGATAGAGAACATTAATTACTGGAAGAATATCAAATATAATTTATAGGTGCTTACAAACAAAGTATAAAACAAGAAAAGCTAAAACAGTAAAGGTTTCATTTTCCTTTGCTGAAGAACATTAAGTTGCTCTGAGCAAGGTGTAAGTTCAACCTTACAAATCCACTCATGATCCTTTCCACCTGTGGCTACAACAGACTTTTCTTTTTTCCTCTTTTTTTTTTCTTTGTTTTTTTGAGACAGGGTCTCACTGTGTAGTTCAGGCTTACAATGAGTTTGCTATGTAGCTCAGGCTGGCCTCAAACTCACAGCAACTCTCCTACCTCTGCCTCCTGAATGCTGAAATTACAGGTATACCCAACTACAATTTGTAAAACAAGATTTAAAAAACCAAGGACCAGCAAGATAGCTCATCCAACTAAGTGCCTACTTAGGCAAGTGCAGGGACTGTGGTTCGATCCCTAGCACCACATGCTGCACTGGCCCCACCCCTAGGCACACTGAGCCAGCCACCAAGACCAGGCATGGTGGAGCATGCCTGTAATCCCAGCAGTGGGGAGGTGAAAACAAGAGGATGGCTATGAAGCTGCATAGTGAGACCCTGTACCAAATACATAAATTGAAAAAAAAGCAATGAGTGTAGTGGCACATATCTGTAATTTGAGGTACTCAGGAGATTGAGGCAGGAGGGTCACAAGTTTGAGGCCACTCTAGGCACCTCATTGGGATTGTTTGAAATATTGCAAAAAGAAACAAAAAACTGAAAAACAGCCCATTGCAAAAAGTGAGCCAGAAACAAAACAGAATGGAAGAGTTCAGCAGGTGCTGCACTTGGGAGGAGGCACTGAGACAGGTAGTTCTTTTCGAGCTCAAGGCCAGCCTACACTACATAGTGAGTAAAAGGAAAGTCTGAACTATATAGCAAGACATTGTCCAAAAAAACAAAAATCAAACACACGAAGCCAGAATGGAAGGCCGCAACTTTGGGCCTACAGGACTCTATCCAGAAATAGGCAAAGGTGGCTTAGGAACGCTGTTCCTAAGGAGTGAGCCAGTAGGAGCCAGCAGCTACAGCCAAAAGGATTCCCTAAACCCAGAGCTGGAACAAGCCTCCCACCCCTAGGGAAGGAAGCTCAGAAACAAAACAAAAATGCAACTTCCGCAATTGCCTGAGGATCAAGCAGAGGAAGGTGCCTAGCTCAGCCCCTGCAGCTGTGGGCAGGAGCCTAGGGCAGTCGCTGTAACCCAGCAAGGCACCTGCAGAACCACGATACAAGACTTGTGAGCCCGAGAAGACCACGGGGTAGGCTGTCTTTAGGTGGGCCTGGAGGCCTCCATTCTGGACACCTAACACTGATCAGCAGGTGAACCCAGCCCAGATGTGCTGAGAATGGATGAGTCTGGTAACGGAAAAAACTGGGTGGAGTTTCAAACAAGCATGTTTATGATTCCTAAGTGGATAGAGAGAAAATATCCATGAAAACTAAAAAGATTATAAAACAACACTGGGTAAAATGACAGAACAAGCAAATATTAAAAAATAAAGGGGAGATGGCTCAGTGGAATAAGCACTTCCCTGGCAAGCGCAGGGTCCTAAGTTCAATCCCCAGTACTACAAAATAAATAAATAAATTTAAAAACCAACAGTTAATAAAAAGGGGGGGATGGCCATCAAGATAGCTCAGCAGACTAAAGTGCCTGCTTAGGCAAGCTTAGACAAGCACAGAGAACAGTTTGACACCCAGTACTGCATGCCACACCAGCCAGCCAGAGTCATGGCATAGTGGTGAATGCCTGTAAGCCCAGTGTTGGGGAGGCTGAAACCAGGAGGATCACTATAAGTCCAAGCTGCGTAGTGAGACCCTGTACCAAACAGATAAATTTAAAAAAAAACCAAAAAACAGGGCTGGGGAGACAGCTCAGCAGCATAAGCGCCTGCCTGGCAAGCACAAGGTCCCAAGTTCAAACCTGGGTACCACATGTCATGCTGGCCATGGAATAGGACATGCCTATAATTCTGGCACTGAGGAGGCTGAGACCAGAGGATTTCTACCAGTCCAATCTGTGTATCAAGACCCTGTATCAAAAATAAAATAAAATAAAATAAAATAAAATAAAATAAAATAAAATAAAATAAAATAGAAGCAGCAGCTCAGCGGTAAAGTACTTATTTTGATTTTGGCTTAATTCCAAAGGCTATAAAATACGCACACAAACAAAAAACATGAATACATGGACTTCTGATTGGTAAACTGGAAGAAGGTCCACCCGGAACACAGACATAAAAACCTTAGTAAGGGCAGTTCTTGGACACAGAAAAGAGATTAAATGAGTTCTGCCAATACGAGAAGAAGAGGCTGCAGAAAGGCCACGCAATGGGAGAAACATTGAGAAGGGCCCAGAATCAAGGACATAGTTCTCAGGGGGCACTCATCCAGAACTCGGCAGCATAACTGTGTATCAATCAGCATTCAGAAGCACCGTCATGAGATTTCAGAACAGGGACACAGAAAAGACAGATTTCCTTCACTCAAATGGCAGGTTGGCAGCAACCTTCTCAGCAGCAGCCAGTGAGTAATGCCTTAAAAATTGTAATAAAAATAGCTGTCAACAAGGAACTCAGCATCAGCTAAATAGTCATTGAAGAATCTGCTCAAAATAAAGACTAAGTAGATTCATACTTTTTAGAAAGAATTGCCCAGAAACACTTGCCAAAAGAATTACCAAAGGAGACATTTTAGCCTGATAAAAACTGAGCACTGGAAGATGACAAAATATGTTCATACATATAATTAACTATTGTCAACTGAAATTAATTTAGTGTTTTTAAAGAGTAAAACAAAAACTTGAGGCAATGCTAACAGGAAATGGCCTCAGTGGTTAGAAAATGTTGCTTCTTTAGAAATGCAGAATTAAGGGGCCAGGGAGATGGCTCAGTAGAATAACCGCTTTCCTGGCAAGTGTAAGGGTCTGAGTTCAATCCCTGGTTCTGCCCAAAAATAAAATTAAATTAAATTAAAAAAGAAATGCATAATTATGCTCACTCTTCCACTTCGCTCTGCCTCCCCTGGTCTTGGTTACAGGTCTCTGGACTGACCCTACACCTTCTCTGTACTGTGTGAATGTCCCCAACTGGACAACATTCCAGCTACAAACTTACACTGCCTTTTTAGATAAGGCAATCTGACTCAAAGGAAGGAGCCAGGAGAATTATTCCAAGGCCTTGAGATCTAATCAAGATCTTCCAACATTTGTCTTGGTAGACTTCAGTGACTCTACTGGGCCTATTTTCTGCCTTTTGACAAGGAATTTCTACTGCAACCACATTGTTCTTGTTGCCATTCTGCAGATTACCTACAAGTTGCAAGAACAATTTCCAAATATCCTGCAGGTGGGCTGGGGAGAGAGCTTAGCGGTCTGAGTGCCTGCATGACAAGCGTAAGATCCCAAGTTCTATCCCTGGGACTATATTCAATGCCAGCCTTAGAATGGGGTGGGGCGTAGTGGCACAGGTTTGTAATCTCAGCGTTGGGGAGGCTGAGACAGGAGGATCATTATGAGTCTGAACTGCATGTTGAGACCCTGTACCAAATAAATAAAGAGATAAAATGCAAAGATCCAGCAAGTACCTCTTGGCTATTTTGTCACCCTATGACCAAACAGAAAAGTACTGGGGAAAACAGTTGGCAACACCTTGGAAGTGCAGATGGGAGACAGGAAAGAAGTGTTATTCTTGATTAGTCCACCAGAGCCCACCCAGCCACATGCACATTAGGTTTGCTCAAATCCATGTCTATTTCGAGTTTTCTAGACTCCTCATCTTTCCTGTTTGAGGTTATTTTCTTCTGACCTACTTTCCATTCCATCCTTCACTTCTAAGTAATTTGTTAGTTAACCAATCTGGTTATTTTTTGTTGTTTTTCAGTTCCAGACTTCCACTTGGGTTCATTTTTAGCTCCAGCATTATTCTTGCTTGTACTGCCTTAAACATACTCAGTACAATTATCTTAAGGCTCATGCTTGTTTGCTTCCTTATCTGGACTTCCCATGGTCCAGTCTTTGGTTTTTATGGTCTCTTTCTTTTCCCCTCCAGTACTGGCGATTGAACCTAGGGCTTTCATACTGAGCTACAGCCCCAGTTCATTTTTTGAGACAGGGACTTGGAATCTTCCTGCCTCAGTCTCCTGGAGTGTTGTTTCACAGGCATGAACCGCCATGCCCACCCCGTGGTTTCTTTTCAATCATGTGTTAATGTTGCCCTTCGCATGACACATTATACTCTAGGAAACAGTGGTTTACTTAAGATCTCAGGTGAAGCCCCTCCCGGCCCAGTGACCCAGGTGCACCGTGGCAATTCTCAGAAGCGCGTGAACATGGCACCGCACCGCGAGTGGCCTGTGAGGCCTTGGTGGCCACCTCACCCTGCCCAGTTCAGCCCTGTCATCTGTGGGTGGGGGAGACACAGTCTCTAAGTGCTGGAAAGACTTTACTCATGGTTTATAAATTCTCAGAGAAACACATCTGGATAGCAGAATGGCACTGGGGTCACAGTAGGAATCAGCAACTTTGTACAGGAAGCATTGGGAGACATCGTCTGCCCGAAATTGGGATAAAATTAAAACAAAAAACACGATGAGTTTGGTTTGGAAAACGTGAAAGCCGCCAGTGAACTCTGTTCTCCTTCTGTCAAGAGAAGTAACTGAAATTAATAAAGCACTTGCAGAAAATCTAGGGCCCCTCAACAAATCTTGTTATGAAGATGGCTGGCTGATCAAAATGACAGGAATCTTTCAGAACTTGATGAGCTGAAGAGGAAGAAGCCTGTGAGGAATAGGTGAAATCGACTGACAGGCGAAGCACCACCCTAAACCCAGAAAATTGACTGAGGAGCAAATCACCACCCAAAATAAACTAGTGTGAACAGCCTTCAGCAGAGTCTGCAGTTATTGGCAGACAAAAGACTTGAGATATCAACTTTTAGTGGTACTACAATGATGGGAAAGAAATCACTCCCATTGCTGCTGTTGGACAAGAATACCCCTTAACTCCCTAGTGACTGCCAATAAACACAACGTGTATCTTTTTATACTTGATGATTTTTAGACTAGGCTATAGGCTCTGATATTCAGAACTCATGAAACCATGCATGGTAAAAGTTAATTATAGCAATTATGTAATTCAAGGATAACACCGTTATCATATGCCTTATGTAATGCTGTAACTTGCTTACTTGTCTAGGATTTGGTTCAAAATACTTAAAGAGCGTGTGTCAGTTGTACAAAGTCAAACAAAGGATGACTTTCTTAATTTTACAGTAGACTTGTCTGGGGCTATTTTTATACATTGAAACAACAGCTTTGCAACACAACAAGAAATAAAATATTCAACCTTAGAGAAAAGATCTCAGGTGATACAGCCTTCCTCTGTGAGGTAACATTGCACCATTTCAGTGCAATCGAGGTTTGGGAAGATCTGAAGCTGAGCTTCAGTCCTCACAAGATGAGATCTTCTTTCCGTTTGCCCTTTACCGAAGAGTACCCAGTGTTTCCTGACCCTGCTTCACCCCTAGGGTTTTTCAGCTCCTCCCTCTCCTAGAGTTTCAGAATAAAAACTTGCTTCTGTGGTCACTGGTCTGCAGAGAGCTTTTGCTCAGTAGTTTAGTCTTCCCCTGCTTCTTCTAGATGGGTAGATGCTCTTGAGAGAAACATGACACCATAACCAAGCTTGCATTTCTGGAATTCCTTTGTTGATACCACTATTGACTCTTTTGTTAGCTACAGTACTGTTGGGTTCTCCCCACACCCTTTCATTTTTGTTTGTTTTGCAGTAATGGGATGAAAATTCCGGGTCTCCTACTTGGCGAGCTAAGTGCTCTCCCGAGCTAAGTGCTCTCCCGTGGGGCTGCATCCCAAGGCCAGTGCTATTCCTTTTTTTTTTTTTTTTTTTTTTTTTTTTTTTTTTTTTTTTTTTTTTTTTTTTTTTTGAGACAGGGTCTCACTATGCAGTTCAGGCTGTCCTTAAGCTCACTTTGTAGCTCAGGCTGGTCTCGAACTCACAACAATCCTCCTGCCTCAGCCTCCCGAGTGCTGGGATTACAGGCATGCGCCACCACGCCCGGCTCCAAGGCCAGTGCTATTCCTTCTGGTGTATTCAGCCGCTCCAGCTTCTGTGGAGGGCTTGTCTGAAAGGGCTTCCTTGCCCTCACAGAGAAAATCAGTGTGAGCCTGCCCTTCAGGGCCTCCTGTGGCTAATACACTTGGTTAGCGGCTCAGGACTCTTTTCCTACAGGTATTGTGTGGCTTCAGGATGCGTCACCCTACTGGACTGTGCTCCCAAGACTCCATGCCTTGCCTGCTAACTGGGTGCAGAAGCGTCCCACTGAGATGAGAGGACACGAATGGCAGCTCCGGCACGGTCAGTTCCGGCTCCCGGCCCGCCGCCGCCCACACCTGCTGATCGTCCCCTCCGCGGCAAGGTCACCACTCGCCCCCTGCGCAGGCGCAAGAGTGGCGGGCTGGGGGAGCCCCGAGGGCAGCCTCGCGGGACGGTGGGCGACCGGCACAGCCTGCGAAGGGCTTGCGGGAGGGCGCCCCCCCCCCCCATGAGGCGCTCTTGGCCGCCTGCTGCCGCGCCCGTCCGCGCTGACTTCGTGCACGGCCGCCCTGTCCCTGTGCTTTCGTCACCTCCTGCCCTTTCCTATTGTGCCTAACCCGCTTGCCTACTCTCCCGCACTTTCTTTGGCGCTCTCTCGCCTCTATCCATTTTCTGGACAGAAGCAGCCGAACGCGCATCCGCATTCACAGCACTACGTGCTCTGCGGCGTGGCCCCCGCGGGCCTCCGTACAGCGTCGTCTCCATGGCGACCGCGGAAGCTGCGAGACCTTCTTTGTTGGGTAGTGTCTCGGTTTCTCTGCGGCCGGGCTTTAGGAGTGCGAGCGGGCGGGGTCCCTAGGTGTGACAGGCGCGGGCCAGGGAATCGGGGGCTGGGGACTAGGGACTAGGGCTGTGGGGTGGGTACGGGACCGGGGTCACCGGCTGTAGGGCGTGGGCGCGGTGTCTTCCCGGTGGGCGGCTGGGCGAGGCGGCGCGCCAATTCGCGCCCGCAGGCAGCACTTCTCGGGCTGGGAATTTGAATCCCAAACTTTGGGTCCCCTCCAGCTGGGCCAGATGGGAAGGCAAGTCAGGAGGCGCCGGGGTGCTGCAGCCGGCAGGGTGCACGCAGGCCTCCGGTTTCCCTCTCGCCTCGCAGGGGTTCGTAGCAGACAGAAGCCGGTCCTTCCCCTCTAGTTCAGAGAAGACCACGCACCGTACGAAGCATCAGAGCTCCGGCGGTCTAGGACAGGCGCCCTTCTCGTCCTGCAGGCGAGCGATCTCTTGAGTTGTGTGCCCTCGGGGAGGTCAGGACCGACTGGAACTCCTCCTCCCTGAACAGGAACGAAATGTAGGCACCCACCCGCCCTTAGGGGTCCAGTGGACAAATATATGTAAAAGCTGTGGCAGTCATTGCCGAACAAAGTGTCATTGCAAGTGGAGGTGTACCTCGGCAGTTGAAATTTTGACTAAAACTTAAAAGTGTGTGTGTGTGTGTGTGTGCGTGCGTGTGTGTTGTTTGCTTTTTAGATGAGGCTTCGCTAAGTTGCCCAGACTGACCTCAGTCATTCCTCCTGTCTCAGCCTCAAAGATAACTGAGGTTGCAGGCAGGAACCACCATTCCCAGCTAGGAGCTTTGTTTTCTTGTACTTTACACGAAATCAAGTTAAGTCCCTGTGGATCTGTCACAGCCATTCTATTTGGTCTGTGGTTCTTGTCGGTATAATTCTCCATTCGGCCTCCTCCATCTCCCTTTGCTGCTTCCAGATGACTCCAGGCTGACGAGGATGAGCTGTAGCCACTGGAGGGCGACAGATGGAGGCAAGCTGCGACTCCGGAGATGCCGTGGGAGCTGCTGATGCTCCCAAGGAGAATGCTGGTCAAGCCAGGATCTTGCCAGCCTCCCCCTCCAGAGATGTTCACAAGAATAGTAAGGGGACCATGTTTTCATCTTCATCAACTTTAGACTTGAGTCAAAGTGGCCTGCGCCATCTGGAAAAGGTCTTTGTAATCCCCAAACTTAAAGTAAGTGGTCTTTTCTTGGGAGACGTTAATAGACAGACACTACACTGACAGAAGTGGAAAATGCAGTGTTCAAGTTTTATTTGTAGGCTTGTTTTTCTCTTTAGAGGAGATTCCAAAATGAGTCGGGGGAGGGTTAATTTGGGTTTCATGTGCTGATCACAGCAGAGAAATTGAGATAAGAGCACAGCTTATCTGTCTAGGGAGGGAGCCAGTGTCCCACCTTTCATGACTTAAAAAGAAAGTCTCAGGCACCAAAAACAAAACAAAGCTGCAGTGAAGACAACTGCCCACACACCGTGGCCTCTGATTTAAAACATAACCCTTTAAAAGCTCCAGCAATATTAAAATAGTTAGAAACTGTTTCTCTCTTTTTTGTTCTATTTCTCTTACTGTTGTTTACTTTGTTAATGTTCCGCACCCCATTTCCTTTTTGCCAGGGGCTTTCTTCAGGGAAGTCCCAACAAATAATGCCTTGTTCTTGTGCTTAGAGGACTGTGTTGATGGTAGACAGACCAGGGCATTTCCCAAGCAATGCCCTTGGGGAGGTCATATGGCCGCTGTGTGTACCTGGAGGCATGCACCTAAGTGTGCATCCTCATCACATAATTTTCTTAAACCTCACTAGATTTCACCTGGAATCTGGATATGATAATGGTTTCCTGAATTTTTTTTTTTTTTTTTTTTTTTTGCCGAACCAGGGATTGAACTCAGACCCTTGCATTTGCCAGGGAAGTGTTTATTCCACTGAACCATCTCCCCAGCCCTTCATGAATTATTGTAAAATGAAATAATTTATATGAGCACAGCACCTGGAACAGTTGTGATGTTGATTGACATTTCTTAATACTTTTATATAAGCTGCTTCTTGGATTGTAAGTGGTTGCTTGCGCTATTAAAGTATACTGTTGCCTGGTTACGTTTGCCCTGTTTTTTTTCTGACAAGCCAGCACTGATCTGCTATTTCTTTCATTAGCACTGACCTCAGAGAGTACATTACTGGCTTCATGAGGTCTCCTATTATGCAAGTATCACTTGCAGTAAAATGAATGTTCTCAACTCTGACCGAGGAACCCAGCCAAGCTACTGGGTTCATGTTACCTTTATGCATACCGAATATCATAACTATCTTTTGGAAGACACATGTCACTATGAATTTTGTTGCTATGAGAACCAGTCATTAGGTGAGATAGCCACTCAGTTTTGGACGGTTCGGGGTTGTGAACACTGGCAGCAATCCCTGGAACCATTGGTAGCTCTTCTAAAAATGTTTCTCTAGTCAGGGCAGACAGAGAATCCCCCATCTTCATACTCCTAGGACCTATGAGCAAGAAAAGAGGCAGAAGTGTACGCTGTTCCATCCCACCAGGTTCAGATTCAGAATACTGCCTGCTATTCCCAGGATGCTGGGGAAAGAGTGATGTTTCTTGTCTCTGAGAGTCCCTTTACCAGCATTCAGGAGGACCTGTGGTTTTAAGCTGAGCAGTAGAATTAATTGACAGGAGGGTGAAAGAGCAGACTCAAGAGGCTTAACACCTGCACTCCAGCGGAGGCCCACAAAGAGTCAAATGTAGATGGATGCACATGTAGGTACACAGAAACTTGTGTCTGCATGTACCTGGAGGGGTGCACATGGACGGACATGCATGGAGATGTGCGCCCTTGTGTACCTGGAGGTAGGTACTTGAGTATCTGTAAGGGCCATGCTGCCTTTCAGAGATCATGCTGGCTTCCAGTGGGCAAAGATTGTCAATTTCTTAATATAGATGTATTATTCTCAGTGAACATAAATTTTTAGAGGCAGTGTTTCTCAGTTGCTTATAAATTATTTGAATTTGAAAGTTGGGGTTGGAGGTGGAATGGTACATTGTGAAACTGTGACAGGAAGAGAACTTCTGGTGGTTCTTTGAGCAAACAATAGCATAATCGAAGGACTGGCCAGATAGCTCAATGGACTGAAGCACCTGCTTAGGCAGAGCGCAGGGGCTGGGGGTTGATCCCTGGCATGTCATGCTACCCCCATCCCCAGGGTGTGCTGAAACATGATTGAGACTAGGCATGGTGGTGCATGCCTGTGAAAACAAGAGACTCACCATGAGTCTGATCTGTGTAGTGAGACCCTCTAGACCCTATACTAAATACATTAAAAAAAAAATAGCATAATTGTAATGGCTGACACTTAGTACTCTGCTGCTACCATGCAAGGTAGGTCCCATACCCCGTTCTTCAGGTCAGGATGCTGGAGAGCAGAGATTTAGGAACTTGAATAAACTCATATACCCTTAAGATTTTAAAACCTAGAGGAAAACCCAGGAAGTCTGGCTTGAAAGTCAGTGCTCCAAGCATCTCTGTGTCTTCAATAAGTATAAGCATAGATATAAATAAATATGCATATTAATATGTAACAACAGTGTCAAAAAAAGTGTACTTAAAAAAAGACCTGTAGGGGCTAGGGAGATGGCTCAGTAGAATAAGTGCTTACCTGATAAGCACAAGGGCCTGAGTTCAATCCCTGGTTCTGCCAAAAAAAAAAAAAAAAAAAAAAAAGACCTGTAATTTAGCTATGCCATGACTATAAAATTATGTATATAGTATACCCTCTTTATCCAAGAAATATCAAAAGTCCTTAGCTCAATTCCTGCCACCAAATAAAACAAAGCCAAACAAAAATATTAACTAGACTGGGTCCCCGCCCCCATGGCTCGCTGAGACAGCAATTGAAATTGGGCATGCCTGTAAACCCAGCTCTTGGGAGGCTGTAAACAGGTGGATCACTACGAGTCCAACCTAGTAGTGAGACTGAATACCCCGTAGACCCTTCCCTAAAATACAATAAATAAATAAATAAATATTAACTAGAAAAGTCTAGAAATACATATTTCATGTTTTAATGACTTATAGCAGATTGTTATTCTATTTTATTCTTTTTGATATTGAGTCCTTTAGTTCTTAATTTCTTATTGTCCCTAATTTAGAAATTAAATGTTATCACAAATGTGTACATATAAGGCCTGCCTAGCAAAGAGAAGTCTTGAATTCAATTCCCAAAAAATTGAAACCCCCCCAAAAAATAGTTTGTAAATATATACATATAGGGAAAAAAAAAACACAGTATATTTTTTTTTTTTTTTTTTTTTTTTTGTCTTTTTGAGACAGGGTCTCACTATGCAGTTCAGGCTGGCCTCGAACTCACTTTGTAGCTCAGGCTGGTCTCGAACTCACAACAATCCTCCTGCCTCAGCCTCCCGAGTGCTGGGATTATAGGCATGCACCACCACGCCCGGCCACAGTATATTTTTTGTACTATCTATGGCTTTAGACATCCACTGGGTCCCTTGGAACGTATCCCCAGTGGATAAATGGGGGCAACTGTATATAGATAGATAGATAGATAGATAGATAGATAGATAGATAGATAGATAAATAGATAGATAGATAGATAGATTCAGTATACAATAATAAGTATCTTCCACCTTTTCTCATTTATGATGGTGACTATAATGGTTGATATATTGTGCCAACTTGAGAAGTTTAAAAGTTAACTCAGGAGGGGGCTAGGGTCTTACTTCGTAAACATTCTGAGCTTGTGAATGCTTTCAAAGTTTATAAAAGAGGACTGCACAGAGATGGCTTCCATGGGTAGCCCTGGGACTACCATGAGAAGAGCAGAGACTTGCTTTTTTTCTTTTTATTGCTTTTGCTATCTTCTGCCACCTTAAACTGTTGCCCCTGTGCCATGCCACCCTGCCTTAGATCCATCTGATTATAGACTAAAATCTACAAACTATAAGCTAAATAAACTTTTCCTTCCTTAATTAATTCTTGCTGTCAAGTATTTTATACCCACAACAACAATAATGAACCAAGACAGCGATGTAAATTCCACTAAGTTGATGTTTCACATTGTTCCTGCTATGGTGTTTCCTCAGATGATTTTGTGTAGCCGCATGTCTTAAATAATGCCACAGCACATGTCTTAGAGCTGCTCTCACTTAGTTTCCTCTTAATTATTAACCTAGGGTCAGTTCCTGAAACTGGACGTGGCTCTTGCTGTTAACTCACTCAGCAGAAAGTTTACTGGGGCTCCTGAGAGGTGTGACACTGAATGTGGGGCCCATGCAGGTCACTGGGATTAAGGATGGTGTCAAGGGATATTTGCTAGAGGAACTGATGTGCTTGGGGGAGCCCATGAATCATTTAGGAGGTTGCTGTCTGCTCTGAATTTTTTTTTTTTTTTGTACTGGGAATCAAACTCAGAACCTCATGCTTGCCAGGCAGGCGCTGTGCCACTGAACTAAATCCCCAGCCTCAAAAAGGCTCTTTCTAATTTTAGGTCTAACTGTTTAAATTGTTTAAGGGTAAAATATATTTTTTAATTGAGGTGTGTGGTTGTAAGTTGTTAGTAGTTCCTTTGAGAGTGCTTTTTGAATATGTCACATTTTAACATGAAGTTGGTTGACAGAACATTTTCTGATTTTTCTCTACTTTGCTCTGGAAGCAATTGCATCTTCAGAGAAATACCCTCTGCATGATTCCTAAAGATTTCTTTCAGTTACTGCCAAACCTGACTTGGCTCGACCTCCGGTATAATAAAATTAAGGTGCTTCCTTCTGGGATTGGATCTCACAAGTAAGTTGTACATTTGTATTCCAGATTTTTTTAAAAAATGATCTTTTTAAAATGTATAAGTGCCTGTTCTTTTGCAGTCTGGCTTCTACCCCTTAGAGAGTTTTTATTTTAAAATAGAAGCATTAAATAGCTTTTTAGGGCCAGCTCAGAGGTACCAAATAACTAGTGGTGACAGTAACTAGAGCTCTGTGGTACCATGGAGGATAGTGGGAGCTGTGGTTCCTTTGCCAGGCAATCTGCTGGTTTTGTAACAACTAACTGTCCCATGGGAAGCTGCCCAAAGGTCAAAAATATCTCTGATGAATTAAATCCAGCTGGTTTCTTCCTGTAGGCACCATGTATTCTGCTCTAGTTCCTGGAAATTAATGGGAAATTCTTCCCATTTTGGAAAACTGGAAACCCCCTAAACAAGCAGTGCTGGCTATCCAGCTCTACTCCTGCACTTTGATTGCAAGGATTTCTTTCTCTTTTTGTTTGGCAAGGATTTATTCACACTCCTAATCCCAGGGCACAAATCAGCCCCGTCTTTGAAAGCCACACCTCTGCCTGGCCCCCACTCTGCAGCCTTTTGCCATGGAGTCACGCTCCTTCCCTGAGCCCTTGCTCTCAGCCACATGTCTTTACTTGTGGAAACTGTTGTGTCCTTGCCCCTCGGCCAACACTATTTATTTATTTATTTTATTTATTTGTATTTTAACTTGAGTGAAAACTAGAAGCAAAGGCAAATAGAAAAAATGACATAAACAGGGTAACATACAGCAATACATATGTTACAGATTTTCAAATCAGGGATAGCTAATATATATATATATATATATATATATATTTTTTTTTTTTTTTAAATAAAACAATCCAACACAGATCAGCAGTCCACAATAGAAGTGGGTTATCCAGAAGTTCAGCCAACACTTTAGATCCCTCTCCATGGCAGCTCATCTGTGCAGAGGAAGAACACATTCAAAGGCCCTGAAGCAGGCGTGTGCATGACCAGCACTAGGGATGGCCAGTGTAATTAAGCAGACCTGGGGACATGGTGGGAGGCTAAGAGATGAGGCTAAAGAGTCACCAGAGCTTGGAGCCTGTACTTCAATGTTGGTATCTGTCATAAAGAACCGGGAAGTCACAGGAGGGGTTGAGCAGACAAGGGTGGAGTTGTGTTTGGCCTAATCACTCTGTAAAGAAAGGAGCCTGGGGAACAACATACAGGAAAACAGTGGGGTGGCCTCTGCAGCCTTCCATGTGTGAGGTGGCACCCTGTCTGAGGCAGAGCCTTCCCTGGACTGGAGAGCTATCAGGATTCGGGTGGGATGTGGGGTGACAGAGGTACAGAGGTATACAGGGGTAACTCCAGGTCCTTGGGAGTGATCTCTCCCCAGTGATTGTGTTGTGTAGGCCACTGTGTAGCTGGCAGAGTGGGCTTGTTTCAAATGAGTTTGCTGTCCATTCTCTCTTCCGTGGCCTCTGGTTCTGTGAGGAAACAGCCTACTTCAACAGGAAGCAGGTGTTGCAGCAGGTGGAGACACAGCTGGAAATCTTTGGGTGGCTTGGGGCTATAGGGTGGGTCACAGACAGACCTGGCTCAGAGCGCTGCGCCTGCAGTGGCCTATCACCAGGTCTGTGCGGGGCAAGTCCTGAGCGGGATGCCAGGCATCTTCAGGAGTCTCTCTGAGCTTGCAGGGTGAGGGAAGCCTTGCAGCTTCAAATTGTCACCTTCTGTGTTTGGGACAACTGAGTGTTCTGGGTCCTCAGCACTCAGTTCTGGAGAGTAATTGCTCCTCAAGAGTAAAAATAAACTAAATCCTATTCCCATAAGTAGCACTTAAAATAAATGCACGGTTCTCAAATTTTGGAATTCTTCAATTTTACCAGTCAAAACCAGCTGTTTTGTGTTGTTTAAGATATAATTTGGCCTGTGATTTATAAACCACTAAATTAAAATTGAATCAGCTTCCTGAAGAGCTGAAACATATTAATTAGAAATTTTAAGTAATTATGGGCTTATTAAAAGCCTTAAATTTCTCAAAAAATGTAATTAAAACAATGACTATTAATGGTTTCCTCTTCTTCGTGTTTTATTTATTTTTTCTCTTGGTGTTTTAGATACATTAGCTTGCTAGCACAGAGGGAAGATTTGAAAAATTAAATTAGTTGCCCCTGCAGCAAACAAATGCAATTCAGAATATAAACGTTTACATTGAACTGCAAATCACTGAAATGAAGTAATCAGTGAGTAAGCTCTGAGAGGCACCTTGAGGAGAGAGAAAAAGCTGCAGTGTGTGGCCTGGATTGACTTCTGGCCACACCACAGCTCCGCCGTGGGTGCCGGGGCCTGCTGATGCCATCTAGCCCTCCATGAACCAGGACCATGTATGCCACAGCAAACGCCAGAGCTGGTGGGAGCTTTCCTCCAAGGATGAGAGCTGCTGTAGCACTGGGGGGGGGGGGTCTCTGCTGGGTGCTTCATAGACTGCTGGCAGCAGCACCAACGGCAGGTGAGCCCTGGTAGCTAAAGGGTGCACTGGTTTCTTTTTATTATTTATTTATTTTGTGGAACCAGGGATTGAACTCAGGCCCTTGCGCTTGCCAGGCAAGTGCTTATCCCACTGAGCCATCTCCTTGGCCCCTGGTGCAGTGGTTTCAGCACAGTTCTTCACGGCTCTCAGTGCAACCTAGCTGTAGCAGATTAGGCTGGCCAAGGGGCAGGAGTGTTGCCCTCTGGTAGGGGTGCTTAGGAAAAGGGACTCACTATGCAAACGTGAGCATGGCTTTGAGGCAGAAATCTCCCCAACACCTTTAGAAACACTGGTGTTTGTTGAGGTGCCAGTTATAACCTAAAGACATGAAAGCCCAGATCAGGGGTTTTCAACAGACATTCGGTTGGGCTTGCTTTTGTCCCCAGGAGACCATTAGCAGTGTCTGGAAACATTAATGCTTATCAAGGCTGGGGCAGTGGTGGATAGCACCACTGGTGTCTGGTGAGGAAAGGCCAAGGATACTGCTGGATACCAATGCATTTGAGACGGGATCCCTTCAGCTAAAATTTACCTAGTCCCCAAGTTAGTTGGTAGTATTAAAGCTGAGAGAGGTTCGCCAGGCTCTGTGTGTTGGCTAATACCATAAGCATATTGTGAATTTATGTGATGTATCTGATATATCTATTGCAATTACCCTTCGAAAGAGAATAAAAAGATTTGATAGCATATTTTAAGGAAGGTCACTTTTCTGCTTTTTAAATTATTATTTTTTTGTTTGTTTTAAAGGCATTTGAAAACTTTACTTTTAGAAAGAAATCCTATCAAGATGTTACCTATGGAGCTGGGTAAGTGCTAAAACAATGAAAGGCAATTTTAAGTTGCTGTCTTTGAAGTCAGTGGACCTCGTGATGGAAACATTGGTGTGATATAGGAGGGTAGGCAAGTGGCGCTTAAATCGCTTTCAATCTCCACACTAAGGCTTGCTTAGGGGCATTCAGCACTTGCTCATGTACTGCAAGTGTACAGCAGGAAATGGAAGCGCTGGGGAGCAATGGGAACACAGTGCTCCACAGAGCACACAGCCCGAAGAGATTGCTGTCGCTGTGTGTGGCCTGTGTCCATGCCGGTGACGTCAGTTCACTTCATGGCATGGGCCTGGCACCGCCTCTGTGTCCCCAAGTGCATTGCTTTCATTTAAACTTTGTGCCACACCATCTGTGTTCGCTCTCCTGGCTCACAGCTAGGCTTTTGAGGTTTTCCCACATGGAGATGTAACCATGGTTCATCTGTTGGTGTGCATTTTCCCTGCTATAAATGAAGGGAAGATAATTTCCTACATTATACATCTGTCTTATCTCAGATTGCTGTTGTCATTTTTATGTTTAGATTTGATTTGTTATTTTTTTCTGGTTTACTACTCAGTAAGCTTAGTTACCAGAAGCTTAGGTTTTGATTTTAAATCTTTGTTTTCTAATGTATGTATTTACAACTATAATTTTGTTCTAAACACTGCCTTACATGTTTTGACTTAAAATGTTTTCTTCATTCCAGCTCAAAATGTTTTTTTCTGATACATATTGACACATTGGTGGCTTAGCATGAGTTGCTTAATATATAATTAGAGATTTTCCAGTTATCTTTGTTTGTTTACATGTCTTTACTGACATGTGACTTAATGTTTCATTTAAAAGCCGGAGGTTGTCAGACTAGATGAAAAACCCCACTGTATATTTCCTCCTCACATGTGTAAAAATACAGATGGCTTAAATACTGATAGCAACAGACGTAAGAGAGTGTGCTACCGTAATAAGTATCATATGCTCAGTAAGTAGATATCAAAGCGCTCCATGTCGCTGGCCATCAGAGGAATATGTAATAAAACTGCAGTGAGGTGCTGTTACACGCTCACTAGCATACTCAAAAATGCGAAGATGACTTTGTGTTGGTTGGATATTTATTTAGGTTTCATTTTAATTTATTTATTGACTTTTTAACTGTTAATTCTTATACTCCTTTAGTAATTTAATAGCTGTAATCAGAATTACAAAATGCACTCTCAGCATTAGCATTATACCACAGCATACAAAGTGTGACAGTTCAAAACCACTTTGCTCCTTCCTTATGCAGTAGTTTTGTTGTGTAGTATATCTGACTGTGTTACAGACCCAAGATACATTGTTGTTTTTTTAACTTAGGCAGCCTTGTATATTTTAAAGAAATTAAAAGAAAAGAAAATTGAGGGGCTGGGGAGATGGCTCAATAGAAGAAGCACTTCCCTGGCCAGCACAAGGGTCTGAGTTTGATCCCCAGTTCTGCCAAAAGAAGGAAAGAAAATCCAACTTTTACTTTTATTTATTTATTTATATATTTAGTACAGGGTCTACAGGGTCTCACTATGTAGATCAGACTTATAGTGATCCTCCTGTTTTCAGCCTCCCAAGCACTGGGATTACAGGCATACGCTACCGTGCCCAGTTTCAATTGCTGTCTCAGCGCACCCTGGGAGCTAGGCCAGGGTGGCCTGCCACACCAGGGATTGAATCCCAACTGCTGTTCTCTGCCTAAGCAGGCACTTTAGTCCGCTGAGCTATCTGACTGGCAAACCCAATTTTTAGTATTTATTTTTTGTTCATTTTTGAGACAGGCTCATCTTGCTATGTGGTCCAGGTTGGCCTTGAATTCACTGAATAGCCCAGGCTGGCCTAGAACTCACAGCAGTTTTCTTGCCTCAGCCTCCCAAGTGCTGCAATTATAGGTGTGCACCACCATGCCTGGCTAATATTTATAGTATTTTAATATTAGCTACTTTAAAATTCTCATTTTAAAGAATCTAGAGTATCTCGTGGTTGGTCTGCATAGTGTGCCCTTGTCCCACATTTCTCTCAGAAATGTTTTCGTATTCCTTCATGTATCTACTCACTTTAAATCATATCCTGGTCATTGCAATGGACATTTTTTAGAGATGTGTGTGTGTTTGTGTGTGTGTGTGTGTAGTCTCACTGTGTAGCAAAGTGCTGGGATCACAAGAATGCATCACTACACCCACCAGGGTTTATTCTCATACTTTTTTTTTGTTGTATGAAGAAATAAAATTTTAGAGGGTCATAGCTCAGTGGACTAAGTGCCTGCTTAGGCAAGTGCAGGCACCAAGGTTCAATCCCTGGTACCACATGCTATGCTGGCGCCACCCCCCCCAGGGCACCCTGAGCCACTGAGACCAGGCATGGTAGGAGGCTGAAAACAAGAGGATTACTATGAGTCTGCACTGTGTAATGAGACCCTGTGCCAAATACATTAAAAAAAAAAAAAGAAAAAAATATAATGAAATAATAACAGAAACAAGTAGATAGCAGCAAAAAAAAATAACTTGCTTGTTAATAAGCTAAGAGAAACTAGTATAAATAAAACAATTACTTTATGTATTAAAATATCCTTGAAACAATAGTGTAGGTAATTTGAGGAATAACTTGAGCTTCTCCATACTTCCTATTTATCTCTCTTCTATTTAACTCTTTATTTGTGTATGTGTAGGGCTGGGGAGATGGCTCAGTGGAATAAGTGCTTCCCTGGCAAGTGCAAGGGCTTCAGTTCAATCCTTGGTTCCGCCAAAAAAAAAAAAAAAAAAGAATATTGCCATTGTAGGGTCAGGGAGATAGTTCAGTGGTATAGGTGCCTGCCTGGGAAGTGCAAGGTCCTGAGTTTGATCCCTGGCACCACAAAACAGAAAAGAAAGAAAAAAACTTACTTGTGTGTGTATAGTTACATTATTTTAAAAAATTTAAATTCACAAGAATGAGACTCCAAGGTGTCTCACTTCCAATGGTCAGTAAGTAAATCTTGTCAGTCCTTTTAGCCTTGACTGAATGCTTGGTGCTTGGAATCTGCTGCCCATGCTTGTGGAGTTCAAGACCAGCAGAAAATTTGGTGTAGAACTGATATGTATACTATCAGAGTTCTTTCACATCCATTCTCTTCTTTCTGGAATTCACACTTTCACTTAGCTCTGCGCTCTCTCTCCACCAGCCCTTCAAGTCATGGCTTCCGTTTCTGTCAGAGCTGCCCGAGGCAGCCCCCTCTAGGCCTCTCCTCAGGCTCATGCACTACCATCTTATTCTTGAGGGTATCACCCCTGCACTAGGTTCAGCCTGGGTTTCACTGAACTGCTACCTACATGCCGTTCCTTCTGACGTTTTGCCCAATGTCTGGTTCCCTTTAGGGGACTCAGTCTGATTGGAGCTGCCCTGACATTGCTGGAGGAAGATCCACTCATTGGGTTGTTCTACATTTTATGTCAGCGAATAGCCTGGGGATTTCACTGAACTTGATCAACTTAACTACAATCATGTTCAACTCAGCCACTATACAGTTCCTGAACAAGGAACATTAAGTGTGTGGCCATATTATTTACTTACTGCATTTTTGGCATTGTTTTTATATGTTTTACTTTGGTATGTAGTAGAGATGCAGGGGACACTTTAAACCGTCAGTGCTTGTTCCTGTTTCCTTACTTGTTCACCCTTTTCGATGTTTGCACTTGTCATAGAGTTTCTGCCTCCATCTGAGCTACACTCTTGTCCCAAGTATTGTTGTGAATGTGCTGGTGACCAATTACTACAGTTTGTTTGTTTGTTTGTTTCTTTCTTTCTTTAATGTATCAGTTATTTAATTAGGTTCTTAGTAAGAAATTTAGAACACTAATTTATGAGGATCAATTCCATTTGTCAGAGCAAAAACAGATTGCAGGTAGCCCCAGAGCTGAGGAACAGCTTTGGGTTTTGCTAAAAATCTGAGTCCACCGCTTTCTGATCCGACTTGTGCTGCTCTGAAATCTGGAATCTCTTTCTCAGTGTCGAAGATCTCGCCCTCCTGGTGTCTGGGCTTCCGCAGCTTCTTCTTGAAGTTAGCATCAGTGAGGTATTTAGGGATTTTCACTTTGCTGATGTCAATTTTTGTAGAGGTGGCAATGACAAATTTTTGGTGTGTTATTCATAGAAGAACACAATTAAGGCTAAGAGGTCCGAGTCACAAGTAGCAAGCCACTGGCCAACTGCTTCAGGAAAACCACTCTCTTGCCTCTGTGATGCCGGGTGAGGATGATCAAGATGGTGCCAGGAGTGATGCTAGCTCGAAGTGTCCTCACATGCTGATTGAAGGGTTTCTTGCCGTGGCTCAAGAGCTTTCAGGGCACATCTTCAGTAGAGTAGTACCTAGGCATTTTTTGAAGCTTAACCACGCAGCTACCTCCATTCTTGTCCCCACCGACCGGTTTTGTGATCGTAGCAAGAACTTTCCCCTTCTTTTTCTTCTCAACCTTCGATTTAGCAGCCGTGTACCTTTCTCTTGTACAAAGCCTTTCTGGAATACACAGCGGATCGGGAGTATCTACCAATTCCTCTAACAGGACAGGATTTCGGCTGCAGTGGGGCTGCCCCTTCTTGGACTTCTTTGCTTTCTTCACCTTACCCTTTTTACCAGTACTACTGGCAGAAGCGTTCTGGGCTTCGGGTTTCTTCCCTTTAGTGTCTGGCTTTTCAGTTTTTTCACCTGCCATCTTGCAAGATGGGAAAGAGAACTAATTTTCCCATAGTTTGGTTTTTTTTTCTAAAGTCATGTGTATTTCACCTTAATTTTGGAAGACATTTTGGCTGAGTATAGATTATTTTCATTGCTTAAAAAATTACCTTTATATTATCTTCTTACTTCATTTATTTTTACTGAAAACCTAATCTTTCCATATATATATATATATATATATATATATATATATATATATATATATATATATGAAAGTAACATATTTCTTTTCTCTGGGCTGTCAAAGTCTCTCAGTATTTTGCTTTCAAAGCATTGTCTTTGATGTCTCTTGGTCTGGTTTTCTTTGTGCTGATCTTGTTTGCAGTTCACTGAGCTTCTGGAATCTGTTTACTGATGTATTTAATCAAATTTGTAGCTCCCTGACCATTATTTATTTCTTTCTCCTTTCTCTCTCCTTCCAGGGTTCAAGTTAGAAGTGTCTAAGCTGTGATTCAGCCCCACGTGTCTCGCGTGTTCCTTTTCTTCTTGTTCCTTTTTCTTTCTGTGTTCCAGTTCACATTATTTTCTTTTGGGCCTCTGTTGAGTTCCACAGTGTCTTCTACTGGCCTAATTGGCCTTTGAATTCATCCTTTCAATTCTAGAGTTTTCAACTGGCCTTGAGATTGGGGAAGAGGGGTGAGATAGGGTTAATCCTATAATTTTGCGAAATTGTTGGCCCCATTCAGGCTTCCTCTTTCTACCTGTGTCAGTATTGGAATGCTTTGATTTCCTGTGTGCTGATGAATGGTCAATTTATGAGAAGAGCTTGATCAATGGGAATTTCTTTCTTGGGCGAGGAATATAGCTCAGTGGCCAGTTGCCTGCCTGGCAAGTGCAAGGTCCTGAGTTTGATTTCTGGTACAGAATAATACAAAAAACAAAACTTTTTCTCAGCACTTTGTGTGTTTTGCTTTACCCTCTTCTGGCTAGATTGTTCCTGATTGGAAGTGCAGGGTTAATCTTACCTTCTGTCAGGCTGGGGAGATAGCTTCTCAGCAGCATGAGCTACTGCTTGGCAAGTGCAAGGTCCTGGGTTCCATTTCTGGTACAAAAAAAAAAAAAAATTACTACTGTAGCACCCTTGGTGTCATGAGCTGTTTTCTCTCACTGTTTAGGTGGCTGTGCATTCATTGTTTTGTGACTTTCAGTATTTTACTTATGATGTGTCTCTGTGTAAATCACTCTGCCTTATCATCCTTGAAATTCACTAAGCCTTACAACTATGTATGTCAGTGCTTACCATGGGGACCTTTTGCCCCTGATTTGCTTTTATTTCCCCACTGCTTCCCCTTTTGTTTTCCATTACATAGTATTTCCTGGCTACTTTGATGTTGTCTCCAAGGTTTTGTTGTTTAATTTTTTTCTTTCTAATCTTTGGATTGAATGATTTTTTAAAATTTATTTTATTTTAGTTTTAGTTTTTGCGGTACTGGGAGTATAGCTCACGACCCTGCACTTGCCAGGCAGGCGCTTATTCTACTGAGTTATCTCCCCAGCCTGATTGAATGATTTTCATTACTCTACTTTCAGGTTCACTGTTTCTTTTGAGTTTCTTATCTGCTGTGAGTCCCTCTGGTGAATTTTTCACTTCAGTTATTGTTATTTTCTACTTTAAAATTGTAATTTGTGAGACTGGGTGTGGTGGCACATGCCTGTAATCCCAGCTCTTGGGAAGGCTGTAAACAGGAAACCCTGAATACCCTGCAGACCCTTCCCTAAAAATGCAAATAAATAAATAAATAAAATTGTAATTTGTTATTTTGCATAATTTCCATTTTTATTGACATTCCATGTTTGTTAAGTCATTTTATTTTGTGTACCTCTGATTATTTAAAAATAGATTACTTCATTTCCTTGGGCACATTTCAAATGATAACCTTGAAAAATCCAGCATCTGCCTGGAGATAGCTTGTTTCCTGAGTATGTTATGTTTCCTTTTCTTTGCCTGTCTTGTAGTTTTTATGTTGAAAATGGGCATTTTAGATAATACAGTAACTGTGCAGCTCTATGAATTTTACATGAAGATTGCTGTGGCTGCTATTTGTTTTCGCTACCCTACTCTTAGTCTGTGGAGTGTGTATGTGTGTGTGTGTGTATGTGTGTGTGTGCACGCATGCGTGTGTGCATGCACTGCAGAGTTTTGAAAATCTTTTGTAAATGTGAGATCAGTTGCTTTCATCTCCTCCTGTATCTGCTCCACAGAGCAGCACACGGGCACCGAGGTTCTCTTCTCTATTGCAGGAAACGTTGCCACGCTAAGAGCCCTGAACTTAAGACATTGCCCCCTGGAATTCCCTCCTCAGCTGATTGTACAGAAAGGAGTGCTAGCCATCCTGACCTTCCTGCGGATCTGCGCGGTGGAGCACAGCCTCCCTAAGGATGCGGCTTCTCAAGGTGTGTAGGGTGATTGTATACGACAAGCAACATGAAAACAGAAGTTAGGGCTTTTTAAATCCGGGTAGGACTTATCTTCCCTTGATGGTATCCTAAAGATCTGGCTCTCTTACTTGTCTTCCGCTAAGCTCATATGGCAAATGCAAATGCCCACACCCACCCAGTCACAGCCAGCCCTGCTTTGGCTCAGTGTTTATGAACTTCTACCCTCAGCATCCATTACAGAGCTTGTCTAGAGTGGGGCTAGTAAAAGTTCATCATAAGAAATCAAATGAAGCAGCCATTGCCTCTAAACTACCACAAAGCAGCTACTTCAACAGGTAGCTCTGTTAGACAACTTTAAAAATAAGTAGTGTGCCAGGGATATAGCTCAGCAGCATAAGCACCTGCCTGGCAAGTGCAAGGTCCCAAGTTCAATCCCTGGTACCAAAAAATCCCCACAATGGATGAATTGTCTCCCATTCCGTTCTATGATTTGTTTTTTTGGTACTGGAGATCAAACTCAGGACCTTGCACTTTCCAGGCAGGCACTCATGCAGCTGAGCTATATCCCCAGCCCTATTCCCTTCTAGGTACAAAAAATAGCATTAAGTGGATTTATAACCACATTTGTCTAGTTACACACTTACCCATTTTGTCTGTTCATAGACCAGGCACATGTTTTCCAATAAAAATAAAAAAATCCTATAGAATGTTTAGGGGAAAAAAATATATACTGAAGCATTAACTTAACATTACCTAAAATTTAACTTTTTTTTTGGGCAGAACCAAGGATTGAATTTAGGCCCTTGCACTTGCCAGGAAAGTGCTTATTCTACTGAGCCATCTCTCTGGCCCCCTAAAATTTTACTACTTTCAGTCTTTGGTTTTATACGTAAGAACATGCCTACATTTGAAGTAATTAGCCAAGAGAGTTATTTATGTAAAACAAATAAAATGTATAAATCTTTAAGTCTGTGTCAGCAGTGTGACTTTCCATTGTGACACAGATGGCTATACTTGGAAATAGTCTAAAATCATCAAGAAACAATAGCTGACCCTGTACTGTATTCAGTTTTTATTGTTTGTTTGTTAGTTATTGTTTTGTAGTACTGGGATTGAAGCCTTCATATTGAGCTACAAATAAGCACTGGTTGGTTGATTGATCGATTTTTTTTTCCTTTTTTTTTATGTATTTGGTTATTGCAGGGTCTCACCACACAGCTCGGATTCATGGTGATCCTCCTGCTTTCAGCCTTCCCAGTGCTGGGATTACAAGTGTAGGCCACTATGCCTGGACTCCGGTGGGCTCAGTGTGCCCTGGGGGTGGGATAGGCACAGCATGTGGTGTAGGGGATTGAACCGTGGTCCCTGCACTTGCCTAAGCAGGCATTTTAGTCCACTAATATCTCACCAGCTCCAGATTGATCAGTTTTGAAACACATTCTCACTATGTTGTTCACACTGCCATGTTGTTCACGCTGCCTGGAGCACACTATATAACCCAACCTGACCTTGAACTCATAGTGATCCTCCTGCCTCACCATACCTGGCTTTTTTTTTTTTTTTTTTTTTTTTTTTTGAGACAAGGTCTCAAAACTTGTTCTGGTACCTGTTATTCAGAGATGCACTATTCTGAGGCTGTCTAGTGAGCACATCCTTCATTGGTTGGTGGAAAGACGTCCACAGATATCTGGGCTCAGGTTAGAAGTGAGGCTCAAACAGTGGCTGCAGTAACTCCCTTCAAGGTCTTGAGTCAGGTGGAACATTCCAGGAAACAGAGTTCATTACTTTTAAACAAAAGCAGACTAAAGGAAGTCATCCCTTTTTCAGTGTGCTTCTCACATGCTATAGATTGAAACTATTGACCTTAATTTTTCGTTTGTATCTATGTGTTTGCTTTTCAGTTAAGATTAGCTTTCTGGCAATACTTTAAGAGTCTTCTCCTGTCAGGCTTGGCTGGGAGTGGATTACATGTCTGTAATCCTAACACTGAGGCAGGAATCATGAGCTCAACGCCAACAAGGGCTATGTAGAAAGACTGTCTTAAAAACCTCCTCCCTGAGTAAAAGAAGACCCTAGTCCAGTAACTTAAGCTGGTTTCTAGCACGTAAAGGAAATGATCTGGTGACACTGGGTAGACCCCATGGAGAAGTCCTATAGTTTAGGCTGAGGAGCTCTGAGGAGCCTAGAGCCATGGAGTGGTAGGGCCTGGCAGGAGGAAGGAAGCAGGAGTGCTGTGTTTTTCTGATTATAGGTGGTACTAGAAGCTGGATGGAAAATGTTTGATCCCCAGTGATCAGATATGTACTTAATCATTAATCAGTCTTTCTTTTTAAAACAAAATGTGTTTACTATAGGGTCCACAGGGTCTCACTACACAGATTGGACTCGTGATCCTGTTTTCAGCCTCCCAAGTGCTGGGATTACAGGCACACACCACAATGCCCAGTCTCAGTTGCCATCTCAGCATGCCCTGGGGGGTGGGGCTGGCACAGCATACCAGGATCGAACCCAGCTGCTGCACTCTGCCTAACAGTCTTTTTTTTTTTTGTCTTTTAGAGACAGGGTCTCGCTATGCAGTTCAGGCTGGCTTTAAGCTCACTTTGTAGCTCAGGCTGGTCTCGAACTCACAACAATCCTCCTGCCTCAGCCTCCCGAGTGCTGGGATTACAGGCATGCGCCACCACGCCCGGCTGCCTAACAGTCTTTATTCTTGATCCATTACAGAAGGCCCAGGGATGCCTCATTTTAAAATGTTGATCCTATTCCTAAAGAGTCTTCACACAGCCCAGCTTGCTGACATAGCAGTTAGTAGGCTGTGCAAGGGCAGGGCAGTACTGGTAGGCAGCAGCTGGGGACCCCAAGTCAGTGTGCCTCAGCAAACTCCAGCAGACTCCACTGGAGGAACATCCAGAGAGCAGTCCATGCTCTTCCACGGAGACCTCACCACAAAAGATAGAAAACAGTGAAAGTCTTTCCAGCTGGGAGCCCTGTTTCATGAGCAGGCCCTGTGAGGGCTGACGGGAGCGACCCCACCTTCCATCTGTCTTGGCAAAGCGACACCACCCTGCACTTGTTCAGGTGGGTGTAGGAGGGCAGCGTTGATGTGTAAGCTTCTGACATGGCATTTTATCCTACCAGAGACCTTATCGATTAAAAAGACGGACCTAAATGAGCTTCCAGTTCTTGTGCAAGAATTATCAAAGTATAAGATGTCCACCAGAGAAATCAGGAATCCTCAGGACCCAGCTGTGGTGAATGAAAAGGTGGACTTTCCTCCTGCTGTGGAAAGACTAGGCCTGAGTGAGCTCAGGAGGTCCGCCGAATCCCCGCAGCCATGGCCAAGCGAAGAGGAGATCAAGCGCTTCTGGAAGCTGAGGCAGGAGATCGTTGAGAACGGGAAGGCAGAGGTTCTTGAAAACCAGCTCCTTCCTGTTGAGTTGCCACCAAATATCAGAGCAGCATTAAACACCAAGGAGAAAGAACATTCAAAGGCAAGGCATGTGTCCAGGTAAAATGCAAACTCTGCGCAGTGTTGTACAGTCATTTTATATTTGTGTCATAATTGAGGTTCACATGTGTACTACATGTACACATGTGTGATGTGTATGTGTGTATACATGATGAATGTCTGTGTATGTAAATCTACATAAATAAAGAGAATGTAGAAAATAATAATTAGTGAATCTAGACCACACTTTCTCTAGGGTATGTCATCATATCTAAGAGGACAGTAACAGGACTTAAGGGGTTAATAAAAGGTTGTTTTTTTTTTTTTGTTTTTTTTTTTTTTGTCTTTTTGAGACAGGGTCTCACTATGCAGTTCAGGCTGGCCTTAAGCTCACTCTCGAACTCACAGCAATCCTCCTGCCTCAGCCTCCTGAGTGCTGGGATTACAGGCATGCGCCACCACGCCCAGTTTAATAAAAGTATTAGAGTTAACAATGGTCTCTGGTTCCTCAGAGCTACTCCCAGGGCAGTAGGAACAAATTCAGTGTCTGCCTGTTTTTTAAAACCTCATGGAGCTGGGGAGATAGCTCAGTGGCATAAGCACCTGCCTCACAGGCACAAGGTCCTGAGTTCAATCCCCAGTACCACTAAAAAAAAAAAAAAGGGAGGAAAACCTCATGAAAGGCAAAGGTGGTGGTTCACACCTGTAATCCCAGCACTCAGGTGGCTGACACAGGAGTATCCTTTCAAGTTTAAGACCAGCCTGGGCTACAAAGTGAGCTTAAGGCCAGCCTGAACTACATAGTAAGACCCTGACTCAAAAAGACAAACAAAGGCCAGGGAGATAGCTCGGCAGTGTAAGTGCCTGCTTGGCAAGTGCAAGGACTAGGGTTCAATTCTTGGTACCCTATAGCCTGCCAGCCACTGAAACCAGGCATGGTGACACATGCCTGTAATCTCAGCACTGGGGAGGCTGACACAGGAGGATCACTATGAGTCTAAGCTGCATAGTGAGGCCCTGTACCACATAAATAAATGAATAGTTAAATAGATAAATAAATGACAAAAAACCCTCATGAGGAAGCTGTTGCAAACCTGTTCACAGATGCCACTGTACAATGGAGGATCTGAGGGCTGCAGGGAAGGTGGCTAGCGATTGTGGCACTGATCTTGCAGCTGTCCTGTAGGTTTAGTCATTTTAAAAATAAAAGCAAAAAACATTGAAGCATTACTGATGGATTCAACCTTGGAAGTCCTGGCAGCAAGCGCTGCAGGTTTCTGACTATGGTGTGACCTCAGAGGCCTTGGAACCATTGGAGTATTCTCAGCGTAGGCATGCACCGAGGGAACAGAAATGTTCTAACCTGCTATTTAGAAACCTCTTTCCTTCCTTCACTTACTGTTAGGAATAATAATAGTGATTTATCCAAGGAACTCATGGTAAGCTTATTAATAGTACTTTACAATTTTATCTGTACATCAGATTAAATACTGAAGATTTATTTGGGTGGCTGGAAGCTGGGGCGGCCGGGTTGGGCTCGCCCGTTCCCTCAGCCCCAATGCCAGTGCTCTGAGCTGCTTCTTAGGTGTGATTTAAGGTTACGTGTACCTAAGTTCTGTGTTAGTAGCTGACTTTCAGTGGTGGTCATTTGCTGTAATCTTTCTTTACAGCATTTACTAGAATCAACGTAGATTGATACTATGGCTTTCTGTGGGGCCATCACACTGTGATTTTTATCATCTTTCAAAAGTGTGGTTGATCTGTGGCCATGCTCTCAAGTTTTTAAGCATATATTTTATAACAGTGAAGCTCCTGTGGATGTGAATAACCATCGCAGAACTTTGTTACATGGTTAGATAAAGACACTGTAATTTTAGAAGGAAGAGGCCCTCCTTCAAGAACATCTTACCTGATCTCACATCACAGTACCAAACAATGATTCCAATGAAAAGACTTGAGGAACGTCGAGTTGCCACCCTCAGAGAGCTCCGGGAGAAACAGGATCTGATGGAGCAGCGGAGGAGGTGTGTCCTTAGAGCAACAGTGAGGGCTGCCCACTGCCGGCTTGATGAGGTGGGGCTGAGGGCGGGAGCCTCAAGGGAGGTTCCGGCTTGCTTCTCCCCTCCCTGGTCCAGGCCCAGGATCTTTTCCTCACCTGGACACTGACTGCACCACCTCCCCTATGCCTGTGGCTGCAGTGCCTGAGCTCTGGCCGTGAGGCTCACCGTGGGCATCACAGCCGTCCTTGTGCAGGCCTCGGCCCCGCCTTCTCCCACACTAGGCCTCCTTCTAGTGTTTTCCCTAGTCCTCAGTCCTTTCCTCCTCACTGGATGCTACTTGACCTGTCCTTTTCTGAGAATTGCTATGTAGAAATGAGAGTTCACTCTTAGGCAGCTGGCCACACAAATGCATCCCCTGCCCTTGGTTCATAGGAGCCAGCTTGCTGTCAGGATGTTAGGAGGCTGCCTTGGCCCGGCTTCAGCATCTGCCCTGCTCTGCCCTCCAGCTCTGCTGGCCACCAAGTTTTATTCCACTCCAGGCTCTAGGAGGCCACCAGCATGGACCATGTCCACGGTGCTCTGAGACCCCCACCTCATGGTGTGGTTCAGTACGGAGCCCCACAGGCATCCAGGACAGTGGGGAGAAAGAGGATAGGTTCCTGTTTGCCTTCTGTGAGCTTCCTGGCCTGGGCGCTCCCATGTGCTGTGGATCGAGCATCTCTCCTGGCTCCCAGCAGCCACTCCTCCTATGTTGTGCTAGTGGGCCCGAGGGCACTTGGCTGCACGTGGCCCTGCGGTTCCTTCTCTCCTGGGGCCCAGCCAGGATGAGTGCTCCCAACACTGTCCACAGGCAGTGGGAGTCTGTTTCTCTGGACTCAGTGAGTATAGACTGCTCCCAAGACACCTCTGTGCAGTGTGCCAGCCAGCAGTGGCACCCACACACTCAAAGCTACTTGTCTGTCTTCAATGACAGGTCACATTGCTTTGTTGAGAAAAAGTTTGAACACAAAGAGCAGGCCAGATAGCTCAGTGGATCAAAGCACCTGTTAGGCAGCCGCAGAGGCAGGGGATCCCATCCCTGGCCTGCCCTGCCAGCCCCACCCCTGGGGTGCACTGAGGTGGTGATTGAGACTGGGCATGGTGACACACACCTATAATCCCAGCTCTTTGGGAGGCTGAAGATAGGTGGATCCCTACGAGTCCAATCTATGTAGTGAGACCCTGTAGACCCTTACTAAGAAATACAAAAAACAAACAAACAAACAGTAGGTAGAGTCTCATGGTCCTGCCTGGAGCTCTGAGAGATTCTGCTGAACAGTCCTGAGAGCCCTACAGTGTGGTTCAAGACTCCAGACACAAACACCTGCCATGTCACCTAATTAGCAATGTTAACCCCTTCTGAGGGACAAGCATACCCTTCTGGTCCCATATCACGGAGAGGTGGCAGACACTACCTGGAGTCCCATAGCCAGGAGCTAGCTGCATGGAAGATACAGGGAGTGCTGTATGCTGGAGCTGGGGTCTGGGACCCATCCAGACAGGTAGCAGAACATGGCCTCCCTGGGGAGGAAAGGCCAAGAAACACCCAGACCTGGGCCTTGAGGTGGGAGCCCTGGGGGATGGGGGAAGTTCTGATGGCACAGGAGATGAGGCAGGAGAGGAGAAGCCCAGTAGGCAAAACTCAGGAGCTGGAGGACTGAGGTGGGGCATGGGCGCAGGGCCAGGATGCCTATGGGGGCAGGGTACAAATATCTTCAGAGGAGGGAGCTGAGGAGCCACTGGATCTCAGGGCAGGCAGGAAAGAAGCGAAGCCCATGCCTGAGATCAGGAGTTCGTTCTGACAGGCAGGTGGGCCCAGGCGCTGTAGCAGTGGCTTCAGGGTAGACATGGCCAGGCCCCAAACCCAAGTTTTCAGATAACTCAGACATTCTGCACTTGTGTGTAGCTACAGCCTTCTTGTGGGTCTTGCTTCAGGGAGCTCCCAGTCACAGGGAGGACCCCAGGAAGGGCCTGTCCCTGTCCCATAGATCAGGAATTCTGCCTGAGGAGCTGGGAGGGACTGATTTTTGCTCAACTTTTAAAGCAGAAGGTAAATACCTAGCAAGGAGTTGCTTGTGAGTTTCAGGCCTTCCCTGGACACCTGAAGGCCTCCAGGGGGTACCCCCAGTGCCCAGCTGATGCCCTTCCTGAGGGTGTCCAATGCCTTGGCCCTGGGCTGCAGGCGCTGGGGCCTGGGATACCAGGCTGCCTTGGCCAGGCATCTGCCAGCACACAGACACGCACTGGGCCTTGGGTCGGACTCTGCACTCCCAACTGCCATAAATGTGTGGGAAAACCCCTGTGGGGTTGAGCAGGCAGGAGAAGTAAAGGCTGTTTGAGCAAAGCTAAAAGTGACGGATAGAAATCCTGGTAAGGATTTCTTGAAGCTGCTCCTGCTTGTGATATTAATATAAAATGTATCTTCTACAGAGACAAACGAGTGCTGCAGGAGTGGAGAAACCAGGCCCAGATGCTGAAGAAGAAAAAGGAGGAGCTCAGCAAGGTCCTGCCCTCAGCCAGGGGCCTGGTACGCAGCCTGCGGGCCGGGCGGTCCTAGTCCTGCTGGGCCCTGGCTTTCACACAGGGTCTGGAGATGTGCTGTGGGCAGTGGGGGTGCTGCACATGGCCTTGCTCAGGCTGGGACTGGGACTGGGACTGAGTCTAAGTGCTTTCTGTGTCATCCTTGTTCACTGACTTATTGGCCTGGCCTCCCAGAGTAGATATTCAGAAGGAGGGCAGAGGAACTGAGGGGAAAACATTTGAAAAATAAAACCACCACTAGGTTTTAGGGGGCCCTGCAGTGTTATTCTGGGCCCCTCCTTCATCTCAGCCGTGGTAAGCCAGTCAACCACAGAACCCAGAGGTGGAGATCTTGTCCCTGACTCTGGGTTGTTCTCGGGGGACAGAGCACTCTTCCCTTCTCCCCTCCAACACTTAGGAGTTCTTGCTCTAGTGGGGCACAGGCATTTGGCAGGAACTTGGGAGCCGACACCCCCCAGGATGTGCCTGGCATTCTGTGCTATGAGCGCAGTCAGGCAGGAAGGCTTAACATGGTCCAGACTATGTTTCTCCAGAATGTTCCCTTTGTGCCTGCACAGACCAGGCCTGCCTCTGTGGTCCCTGAGGGAGGGAGGTTCCCAAGGCCTTTCCCAGGCTGCCTTGAGCCCCTGCTGTTGCTGCCCCCCCCCACCTAGCAGCTGGCAGTGACTGCTCCTGCAGGGAGGTCAGCTGGCACACTCTGAGAGTTGATTTTTTTATTATCATTATTTATTTTGTGCAGGGTCTCACTACGCAGCTTGGACTCATAGTGATCCTGCTGTTTTCAAGCCTCTCAGCACTGGGATTACAGGCATGCACCACCAGGCCGGGTCTTGGTGGCTGGCTCAGTGCACCTGAGGGGGGTGGGGCCAGTGTGGCATGTGGTGCCAGGGACCAAACTCTGGTCCCTTTGCTGGCCCAAGCAGGTGCTTAGTCCACTGAACTATCTTGCTGGCCCTGAGAGTTGATTTTTAAAAATGTACATCAAACAAATATTAACACTCATAGAAAAGCTACAGAATTAGTGCACAAAGCTCCATATGCCCTTATCCAGCTTTGCTGATGCTACTGACACCTTCATGACCACAGAGCACCTAGGATAAGGCTGCACCCAAACAGAGGCTGCATCTCAGCAGCTCACCACTGAGGCCCTTTCCTGGTAGGGTTCCATGGCACGTAGTCACCCCAGTGTCCTCCAGGCAAAAGGGTTTTTTTTTTTTCTCCCCCCCATCTTTCATGACTTTGACACCTTTGAGCAGCACTGGTCCATTATTTTATAGAAGGCTTCTTAATCAAGGTTTCTCTGACATTTGGATTTGTAGGAAGAATATCGCAGAAATGACTTCCTAGGCCAGCCAAATAACTCAGTGGATTAAAGCACCTGCAAGCAGGCGCAGGGGCTGAGGGTTCAATCCCTGGGCCTGGCATGCCAGCCCAGCCTCCAGGGCACACTGAGACAGCAATTGAGACTGGGTGTGGTGGCATGCACCTGTAATCCCAGCTCTTGAGAGGCTGTAAACAGGCAGATCACTACAAGTCTGATCTAGTAGTGCGACCCTGAACACCCCGTAGACCCTTCCCTAAACAGAGAAAAAAAAAAATGAAATGACACCCTGTCTTTCTCTGTGCAGTGCATCACAGGTTCATGTGTGCTGGATCTTGGTCCCTGTCCCGCGTGGCCTCAGTGTTTCTTGCCCTTGGTCTCGCTGCCCTCTCCCTGTCACTGATCAGGCCTCAGGGAGGCCTGGAGCCTTACATATACTGACCTGTGCATCCGGCAGGATCCCATCTGTGGCAAGTGGGCCTGCTGGTGTATGAAGCTTTCTGCACTGATTCTTGCTGAAGAGTCTGTTCTTAGGGGTGAAATTAGAAAGATCGGTCCCACATCCAAGACCTTGAAACATCAGATCTCCTTTGAGCTTTGCTCCTCTTATTTGTTGGAACAAAGTCAAGACGAAAGCAGCTCTCAAAACCCGCTGACAGCCATCCCCTCCTCACCAGTACATTTGCAGGAATGCATGTTCTCTACATTCTGGATAATACTGCAGGCAGAATTTCATGTTTTTTATTTACTTAACACTATTATGCCACACCACATTTTGACTTTTGCTATCATCTTTTTTTTTCTAATTTCTCCAGTGTTCCCTACATGTGTAAAAGTTTAAAATATGTATCATATCACTGCCAAGAATAAAAATACATGCACAACTAAATATCCTTAGGAATACTTTCAAACTTTGATTATAGCAAAAAAAAAAAAAAAAAAGGAGAGGGCTGGAGAGAGAGCTAGGTGCTCTAAGCACCTACTTCTTGGCAAGTGGAAGGACCAGGGTTCGATGCCCAGTACTGCATGCCATGCTTGCCCCAGAACCCTGGGTGTGCCGTGCTGGCCAGCGTAGCAAGAACTTGTACCAAATAAATAAATAAATACATGATTTTTTTAAAGGCAGTAATTTAAATGTCCATAGATAGAAATGGCTTGTTGCTGTAGCCAAACTCTTGGTTACCTAAGTGGTTGTCCAGAAAGTCAGGACAGAGCTGGGACATGGCTATAATCCCAGCACTCAGGAGGCTGAGGCAGGATGATTGCTGCAAGCTCAAGCCAGCTTGGACTACAAAGTGAGCTGAAAGCCAGCCTGAACTGTGTAGCTAGGCCCTGTCTCAGAAAGACCAAAGTTTAGGGTAGGCCTGACATCTACTGAGCTGGAGAAGTTCACATATGCTGGTCTGGAAGTTAAAACAACACAAGTTTCCGAGCACGCACAGAAAGTCATATTTGTCTGTAAGAGTATCCAACAGATGGCTGGTCGTGGGGTCTTGGGCCTAGGGGAGGAGCGACAGTGTAATTAACAGCTTCCAAGGGGCCAGGGAGGTAACTCAGCATCACAAGGCCTGACTAGCAAGTCCTGAGTTTGATTCCTAGTAATAACAACAAAAAGACACAAAGCAGCTTCAGGGAATACTTTCAGATCTGTAAGTCTGTACATATTGCTCATGCAGCTTCTTTAAAATGTAGAAAATGAGAAAAATTCATCTGTGGGGGCCAGGGAGATGGCTCAGTAGAATAAACGCTTCCCTGGCAAGTGCAAGGGCTTGAGTTCAATCTGCGGTTCTGAAAAAAAAAATTAACAATAATAATAATAGTAATAAAATAAGGAAAACTCATCTACATTGAGATTGAATAGAGAGGTCAGGGCTCTTGCCCTGTCTGTGGGGCCTGCTGCAGCAGTAGAGATAGCTGGCGAGACAGCAGTGGCCATTGAAGGCCAGAGATGCAGTGTGATGGTGTTACCTCCTGGTATCCCTGCAGGTCCTGAGTGGAGGCCACAGTGGGAAGCACACACACTCCCAGGCCTGTGCCCACCTAGAACTGACAAAATATTGTATATGGCCCCAAATACTGCAGAGTCCAGAGACAGGCATAATAACCTGCGACAAGATGTTGATATCTAATATATAAAGGCTACAAAGTGATGTAAAAAAATCCAAAGACTCCAACGAAAAAATGCGTAAAAGGTAGGGCAATTCACAAGAGAAACTCCAAAGGGCCACAAGCAAGAATACAGAAATAAGACCCAGGATTTGCACATTGGTAGTGGGGAGCCTGCTCCCTGCCCAGGGTGCCTGTAGTTCTCCAGCTCCTGTAGTTCGGCAGGAAGACACGAGAGGGCGCCTGGACCTCGTTCATGGCCTGGTGAGTGCTTAGAACCCAGCACAGCAGCTCAGAATTGTATTTCAATAAAATAAAAATAAATGGAAAAAAAAAAAAAAAAAAAGAAGCTTAACCAAAAAAAAAAAAAAAAAAAAAAAAAAAAAAAAAAAAAAAAAAAAAAAAAAAAAAAAAAAAAAAAAAAAAAAAAAAAAAAAAAAAAAAAAAAAAAAAAAGATTAAACAAAAAAAAAAAAAAAAAAAAAGAAAAGAAAATAAATAAATAAATAAATAAATAAAAAGAATTGTGGGCTGGGCCCGTGCCGTGCCCGCAGCAGGCCTGCTGGCTTTGGAGCCTGGCCCTGGGGTGTGCCCAGGTGCCCTGTATATGCCTCAGCTGATCCATGAATGTACAGATCACACCCCTTGGGAGTCTGTAAGCCTTTGACCTCTGAAGTGGCCGCAGAGAAAAGACCTCTACTGCTGGGCATGAGTGTCTGATCCTTTGCCCTCTTTAAAAAAACGTACATTTCCATTTTTCCCATTGTTCTAAAACCAGCAGTTTAGTCCAGGCATGGTGGTTCACACCTGTAATTGTAGCACTTGGGCCAGAGGCAGGAGAACCATTGTGAATCTGATACCAGCTTAAACTGCATAGTGAGGGCTAGGAAGATAGCTCGGTGGACCAAGCACAGGGACCAGGGTTTGATCCCTGGGCCCTCATGCTGCACCAACCCCGCTCCTGGAGCGCACTGAGCCTGCAAAGGAGTTCTGTGTGGTAGTGCATGCCTGTAATCCCAGCACTGGGGAGGTTGAAAACCAGGTGGATCACTATTAATTGGAGCCGTGTAGTGAGACCCTGTACCAAATACATAAATGCAGGAAGAAAAAAAAAAATTAAACTGCATAGTAAGACCCTGTCCAAAAAAAACAAAGCAAAACAACCCAGCAACTTTCCCAGTGACTTTTGGCCTGCTTTCTGGGACTTCAGGGCCGTTTTGTACTTGAAACTCCCTGTGTAAAACTTGACATGGAGTCCCTCATAGCTGCTAGGGCTCTAGGCTTCATTTATGTTCTGTTGATTCTTATGTTCCTTTCAGAGGATTAGATATCAGGATAAATTTTTTTTTTTTTTTTTTTTTTTTTTCATAACTGGGGATTGAACTCAGGCCCTTGTGCTTGCCAGGGAAGCACTTATTCCACTGAGCCATCTCCCCAGCCCCAATGTTTTGTATTTTTTGTAATAATAGTAACATGTGTCTGGGTGAGCTTCCTTCTAAATATTTGGTTTTAATATTCTAAAAAATTAAATGTCTTTAGGGAAAAAGCCTTCCTAGATTTGGCCTTGTGTGTTTCTTTCTGCTGGAATAATGTGAGACTCTTGATCCCTGAAAGTGTGTTAATGAGCAGATTTAACTCTGCTGTGTCCGAGCCCTGTAGCATTCAGTAGGTTGGGGAGGGGACCAGAAGAAGGGTGGAGAGGCTCCAGTACCCATCCCAACCTCCCCTTTCATGATTGTTAGGCTCTGGCCAGGATTAAAATGGCCATGCAGGTAACTCAGGTCTTAGTCCTGGTAATTCACTTGCAAGTGAGAACACAGATCAAACAGTTTTGAGTAAGCCTTAAACCAGTCTTATAAACTCCTAGGCTGGAGTAACCCCTGGCGGTGGTCCTCCTACCCACATCTTGCCCCATCCTCTGTTTTAGTCATCCTTTGAGTCTGACAATTTCCCTAACACAGATGTGTCTGCATTCACATGCACAAGAACGCAAATGTAGACACTCCCACATGGACACCCAGCAAGAGCTTCAGTCAGCCTGGCTCTCGGACTTGGCCACTGGCACAGCAACACAGAGAATGTCACTTTTGGTGACTCAACCCCCTCTTGCACCTCAGGAGTGTAAAGGCCCCAAGAGCCTTTGTCCAGGTTCTGGTGCTAATGCTAATCCAGACATGGGCTGGGGTTCCCTGAGTGCAAGTGCTTCTGCCCCCCGCAGGAAGCTGGCTGCTGCAGCAGAGGGTTAGGAGATGAGTCAGGCAGCATGGGCTCTGAGAGAGCAGGGCAGAGCGCTTGGGTCATCATACAGTTGTGGTAGGAAAAAGTGAGACACATGGCCAGAGGAGATGGTGTGGAGCAGGACTGGAGCTTCCCCAGAGCAGGTGACAGCCAGCAGAGTTTCAGTGACTATTCTAGAGTCGGTAAGCCCTCGACAGGAGTAGGGAGGGTCCTGAGGCCGCAGCTGTCAAGAGATGGGAGCCAGGGTTTAACCAGCCTCCCAGGGGAAGAACTTGCAGGGAGGAGGGGAAGGGCAGCGAGCTGGGTAGTTTTGCACTGACCACAGAGTGGGCAAGGACATCCAAGTATGACCTCCAGAGGTTGCTTCCAGTTGGTCAGAAATACAAGTGGTGTGTGTACTGTCTGTTAGAAATAGCATTCCTACCACAGTGCTGGCAGCTAAGCATTCCTCCTGAAGTGCTATACCTTGGAGGTAGCAGTGTGCTTTGATGTATCCGAGTGGTCTGTGACTCCGTGCCACCCCTACCTATTCACACTCCCTGCCCACCACCACCACTGCCCACAGCCAGGAAAACCAGAAATCAGCCTGACTGCCCAGTGGAAGGCTGAAGAAGGTCCTGGAGGACAGTCGAGGCAGCAGTGGGCCCTGGCCATGTGCAGCACTGCCTCTGCCTTTCCAGCCCAGCCCTAGGATACCACGGGCACCTCTGGACTGGTACAGCCTCTCACCAGCAGTGCAGTGCTGTTTATTGGAGAAAATAGCACTGACCACTTGAGTTTTCAGTTGTTTGTACTCATTCTTTATGCCCTGTGATAGGTTCTGGCCCTAATATGAATTGTTAAAATCATCATGGTGGGCATCTAATATAGCTGATGCCCTTAAAACAAAAGCCCATCTTCCCAGGACCACCTCCCCCTTCTCCAACTTAGCCCAAGACATAATTTACTTCCACCCTTCTCACCACCTCAGGGAAGACCCTAGTCAGCTCCCTCAGGTATAGCTAAACATCCCCTCCAAACTTCACCCCTGGCAAAAGGCCATAAAAGCCTCAGCCTCCCTTTGTTCCATTCAGGAGAGGTCTTTTCCCTTCTTCTTTCTGCCTGTTTCTCTGTTGTGCTGAGTACCTATCACCCTGGGCCCAGGCCAGTTGTGTGCAAATGCAAATTTTTTTAAGTAAGCTTATTCTTTTCTCCTCTTTTTATTTATATTAGAAATAGTAAGCAAAAGAAACTCCCAACCTGCTAGATGTCCAGCATGAGTTTGTGCTCTCTAAAATCACAGAAAGACTTTTAGGAACAGCGGAGATTTAGAGCGGAACTATTTACTAGAGAGGAAAGCTTCCCTCTGAGAGAGACAGAAGGGGGTCTTGAGGGGTTGCTGAGGACCTTTTCCAGGGATTTTTAGAAAGCAGAAGGGTGCGGTGAGGCAGGCCCAAGGTGGGGGGAAAATGGGAACCCACCAGTGGGTGTGAGGTGGGACAAAACAGTGGCCAACCACTGAGATTCTGAGCCTAGTCACTCAGGGAATATTGATTAAATGGGAATCAAATGGGGAAGCAAGTCGCTTAGCTGGCCCAAGCAGGCCTGAAACAACGCAGGGCTTCTCCTGGAGAGGTGGGTCAGTGGCTCTCTTTGGCTTTCTCAATGTGATTGATTCATTCCTATCTAGATATCAATCACTGCTGTTTATCTTTGGGGGAAGTGGGGGGGGGGCTTCGTTTCATCTTTTGTCTTGAGGTCTGGCCCTCAGCAGAGGTGTGGTCTCCTCCAAAGCTGCAGTGTATCGTTCTGTCTCCCACTGGCTCCCAGCCCTGTCCCACTGCCTATATTTCTACCTAAGTTAGCTATCTTTTTTTTTTTTGGTCTTTTTTGACACAGGGTCTCACTATGCAGTTCAGGCTGGCCTTAAGCTCACTTTGTAGCTCAGGCTGGTCTCGAACTCACAACAATCCTCCTGCTTCAGCCTCCCGAGTGCTGGGATTACAGGCCTGCACCACCACGCCTGGCTATCTAGAACTCTAGTACTTAATGTATTTGATAGGTTTTTTTTTTTTCAGGTGCATGGTGCAGCAGAGAAACAGGCCTTATTTTCTTTGAGGACATGTAGAGAAAGCTTGAAACTTAAAAATAATTAAGTAATTTTAAAATATAGGCATATCTGTATGAAAGACTTGGGGCCTGCTTTTTAATGTTCTCTGTTTCACGACAGTTTCGGGGCTGCACAGCATCTGTCCAGCCACTGACTGACCTCTTAAGGGGAGAAAGCAAGTTGTTGCAGTGGGTAGAGGTGCTGAAAGGCAGCATTTTCTTGGATTCCTGAAAACATCGTGTTACACTGTCCTAGGTGGCACCAAAGATTCCACTTAGTACACGTCTGCTCGATCGCGGGAAGGTTCCAGGAAGTCCACGTGACAAAATGAAGCACAGCAAAGAGAGCTCGTCTCAGGGGAGCGGAGATATAAGGTTGGTGACAGGCTGCGGTTCAGCCCTTCCACACCTCTGTCCTGCTCACTGATAGGTGCTTCTGTTCACCTCCCAAACATGTGCTGGGTGCCCGCCTTACAGAGGGAGCTCAGGGAGGACAGATGATTCTGAGAGACATATTCTGCCTCAGGACCTACCTTCCGCAGGTGTACACTGTCAGAGGAAAGATACAAACTGTGTGCAGGTTTCCTGTGCTGCTGGTCTAATCTTACTGTTCAGCCCCAAATTTCTTAGGCCGGATCACATGATAAGGTTCTGGGCAAGGCTTCTGGAGCCCCAGTCACAGGAGAAACTGGATGGAAGAGAGACCAGTGGAGCCACAGGCTGGGCATTCACCAGGGTGGAGAAGACAGTGCCTGTGGCCAGGTCAAGAGGTCCCAGGAGAAGGCCAGCTTGCGGTCACCAAGGTGCTCTGGGCTTTGTGTCTCTGGGCAGGTGATGGTGGCACTGTGTGGCTGTTGTTCTGACAGGCTAGATCAGGAACTCAGGACAGCAGGGAGGGGTGCCAGGTAAGTGCAGTGGCACGCAGGGAAGAAGCAGAAGTGTGGGAGCCCTGAGCCAGGCCTTTAGGGCATCAGCAGGGTTGCAGAGCAGGCGCTGAGGATGCCCCGTGGAGCACGAGGCCCACATTCAGCAGCAGACTCTCAGGCCTCTTTCTGCCATGCTAAGTGGTTATTTTTGCAGTTAAAGAATGCCTGCCCCCAAACCCTGAGCCCCAGTACTAACAGAAATACATTTACAACCCTACAGTAATAGACTTTGGGTTGCTGTGAGCTGCATTTTTCTTGTGAAAACAGAGACTTGCTATCTTGCCAGGGCACAGTGCAAGAGTCCTGAGCGTGGACTCTTGCACATGGAGTTGAGGGCTGTGAGGGAGAGTGCGGCCAGGCAGCTGCACCTCGTTCACGATGGAGCCATCATTGGCTTTTCTTTCTATGAAGTAGCTCTGATTTGAATTCCATTGTCTGATGCTAAGTAGCTACCAGTGGTGATTGAAACCCCCAGAGGGAGGGTCACCCGTGTGTTTCCAGCAGCTCAGGCTCCCAGAACATCTAGCATCCTCTGGGCAAGGGAAGGGAGAGCAGTTGGCCCTGGGCCTTAGCACCTGGAGGAGATGGGTGCGGCAGCCCTGAAGAGCAGGGGTGCAGTCCTCAGGACCACATGTGGTTTGGAGGAAAAGAGAAAACTGTGTTTTCAGTTGGAGCAGTACCTGCTAGGACTAAAGCCTCATGTCTAGGCACACTGGGCTGCTCTGTTCTCAGTGTCTCCCAAGTGGCAGCGGATCTGGAGGACAAGATAAAGCGGCACATCCAGCAGGTGCATGCACACGGGGGCTTCCAAGGCATGCCAGTGCTGCAGGAGATGAAGACGGTCACGCAAGACTTGGACATTGTGAGTATTAGTGAGCTCTGTTAAAGATCTTGTTTCATGGGGCTGGGGAGATGGCTCAGTGGAATAAGCACTTCCCTGACAAGCAAGCTCAAGGACCTGAGTTCAATCCCTGGTTCTACCAAAAAAAAAAAAAAGATCTTGTTTCATGAAGTCAGAGGCATGGATCACATCTGTAACCCCAGCATTTAGGAGGCCGAGGCAGGTGAATCAGGCCTGACCACATAGGTTAAGGCTAGCCTGGACTACCTAACAAAATCTTACCTGAAGAAAAAAAAGAAAATCTAATTTGATTCATTTAAATGGAAGCACTTTGCATCTGTGGAGTGCATGCTAACACTGGGTCTGTGCTTGCTAGCAGTGTTCTGGCCGGGTGACATTTCAGAGTTACCACTGGTCTGATGACAGGAGAACATCCCAGCTACAGTGTGAGTCCTCCGATTGCTAGAATCCAATAGTATCCACATCAGAGTATCTCATGGCAGCAGCAGCCTGAAGACAAGGACAGGAACTGACCCGGGTCCCCTTCACCATGTCTAGGGTCCTTGCTTGAAGCTTTGCACCTAAGAGAACAAACAGGCTCAAGTGTAGGCCTCAAGGGTTACTGCTGCGAAGAGGGGCCAGCGGCCGTGCGCCCAGTGATTCTATGATAAGCCGGCCCAACTTCCTGCAGCTCCAGATGCTGCCACCCCGGAGGCTGCCTGGACAGAGCTGTCCCTGAATTACTGCACTTAGCCACCGATGGGTGCTTAGCACCTGCCTAGCACCTACAGGTGCTGAGATGTCCTGATGCAAGAGAACAGGCTCAGTGAAAAAGGAGGCCCTTTTTCTGCCCTGCCTGGGACATGGCCACCCCATCCTGCTGGGATAACAGCTGCCCTCTGACAGTGACCACCTGGATGCCTGTGTCCCCAATGAGTAACCCACATGGAATACTGGCCTTGGCCTGTCCTCCTAGGTCACCAGAGCCCTAACCTGGAGGGCTCTGTCCCATGCAGCCTCTTTGAGGCTCTGTTTCCAGGTCAGCCTGCTGCAGAGTGAGCAGCACCGCCATGGAGTAGGAAGTCTTTCCTGTCCCCATTCGTGTGCTCCATCTCTGTTGTCTTTAGACTGATAAAGGAAAATGTTGATGAGGATGCAAGGCAACAGCAATCCCTCCCCGAACCTGAGCCTCCAGTGCCACGTGCTCTTCTCAGAAAAATCCTTCCTCCCCCTCATTTTCAGCTGCTGTCACCTGGGCCTTTGCCATAGCAGCTGAGCCTGTATACTAACCCATCCAAGGCCAGCAGTTTCACCACCTGGGAGTGCAGTATTAAGGGCAGCAGAGCAAAGTGCCAGTGAGATGCAAGATTATTCATTCCACAGCACCCAAACAACATAGGAATATAAAACTAGGAAGAGTGGGATGGAAAGTGGAAAGTCTATGGCAGGTCACATTAGGTCCCTAGGTTAGTCCGTTGGCTCCACTGGCCAACCCTGAGGGCTTTTCTCCTCCCTAGAGAAAGAGTGACTGAGAGCCTAAGGTGTAGAACAGTGGCCACAGACTACTTTCCTGAGCCATGAGAAAGGGAGGTGTACACACCACTGTGTCCAGGCCACTGCAGGGCTGGCACGTCCTCCTCAGCAGGGCCTGGCATGTCCTCCTCAGCTCTCTCAGCTGGCCAGAAGCCACATGCACATCCCCAGGAAAGCTGAGTGGCCAGCAGTGGCCCATCTGCCAGGGTCCAGAGTATCTGTTCATGGTCTCGGGCCTCATCCCAAGCAAATGTGGAGCTAGAAAGCATTGGCCTTTGGGGACAGCCCCGTTGTGAAGGCGGGGCCTCCACAAATCGGCTGGAAAAGTGAGCTTCAGATATTGAAGACAAAATTAAGAATCACAAGCTAGCATTAAAATCCTCCAAGTGATAATAGAAAATTCTGCTGCTGTGAAACACCGCAAGCTATTATGAACACTGAACACTCTGGTGCCCAAGAACTCGTGGAGGTAAATTAAAAAGATGATAATTTTTTTTTTAATGTAGCTGGTGCAGGGGTGCATACCTGTTATACCTGCACTGAAGAGGTTGAGAGAGGGGACTGACAGGGCCAGTCTTAGCTGCATAGCAAGGCTCTGTCTCCAAATGACATTGTGTGTGTGTGTGTGTGTGTGTGTGTGTGTGTGTGTGTGTGTGTGTGTGTTACCAGAGATCGAACTCAGAACATTGTGCTTGCCAAGAAAGTGCTTATTCTACTGAGCTATTTCCCTAGCCCCAATTTTTTTCTTTTTTCTTTTTTTTAATGTATTTGGTACAGGGTCTCACTATACAGCTCGGACTCATAGTGATCCTCCTGTTTTCAGCTTCCCCAGAGCTGGGATCACAGGCATGTGCCACCATGCCCAGATTCAGTAGCCAGCTCAGCATGGTGCCCGGATTGAACCCTGGTCCCTGCGCTTGCCTAAGCAGGCACTTAGTCTGCTAAGCTTTCTCACTGGTCCCAATTTTTTTTTAATAAGTAAAGAGGATTGATGCAAGAGGTTCAGCATTCACCAACAGGTATTCAAGAGAGATTCCAAAGTAAATGAAGGGAGAAATTTGTTTTAAAAAAAGAAAGTTTTCCACAAACAGATGCCCTTCCAGATTGAAAAGGCCACTACAGAGGCTCCGTACTGTGATGAAAGCAGACAAGAAGCCTGGGCCCAGACTCCAGCGGCCTGGGGTTAGTGCAGGATGTAGTCATTTTCAGACACACAAACACTCCAAAGTGCTTCTTGCCACACAGCCTTTCTCTGAGAAGGACAGTCTTCAAGCCGGGATTTGGGGTAAGCAGTGCCCGGAAATGGAGCCGGGCTGCCTGCTAGCAGGGCAGGACCCCACCTGGCCATAGGCCACTCCCAGAGAGACAAGCTGATCAGGAGGAAAGAAACATTGTGGGATTTTACAGTTTGGGAGAGTAAATGTCCAGGATGTAGGAAACAATAAAATTCTAAAAGGCAGTGGTTACTTACAAGCACATACCAAAAAAGCCATACACATTAATTTTTACAGAAAGGAAAATAATCAGGGGCTAGGGAGATGGCTCAATGGAATAAGCACTTCCCTGACAAGTATAAGGGCCTAAGTTCAATTCTGGTTCTGAAAAAAAAAAAAAAAAAGATAGGAAAATAATGGATGCATACTTACTAGATCAATGGCAAATAGCGTTTCCCTGATCTTACTGAAGCAAATCTGAATGACGGTGGAACCCCTGATTATGCCATAACTGCATCAGGAAGAGGTGGTTGTAAGAGTCTCAAGAATCCTGGCTGGGCCAAATAGATAGCTCAGCAGACTAACTGCCTGCTTAGGCAAGCGCAGGGACCAGGGTTCAATTCCTGGAACCACATGCCTTACTAGCCCTGCCCCCAGGCACACTGAGCTGGCCACCAAGTCCCAGTGCTAGGGAAGCTGAAAGCAGAAGGATCACTATGAGTCCGAGCTGCATACCAAATACATTAAAAAAAAAAATAACAAAAAAAAAAACTGGGTTTGAAGGAAAGCAGGGGTAAGGCCCAGGGGCTCCTGCCCGCTGAGGTGGGAAAGTAGAGGCTTCACAGATCCAAGGCCTCCGGGCAGAGAGAAGAGCCTGCTCCTTGGTGGTCGGGGACTGTATTCATGTGTGACGGAAGTGCTTGTTCCTATTTTATCTCGTTTGGGCCAGTAGAAGAGCTGGGAACATGGAACATAGAACAGAAAGTGCCCCTGACACCAGGTATGGCACTTTCTGTCCCTGGTGGGAACATGCTGGTCCTTGGTTTCTGCATCCATGGCTCCATCTTCTCCCAGGGCACTTCAGGTCTCCAGTGGAAGCAAGAAAATGCCAGGTTCACCTGAGGGTGGTACGAGTCTCAGGATTCCCTGTTCACCCTCTCACTCAGACTGCCATCTGATCAGGTCACCTGTGTGGGGCCCAGGGGGGACACTGAGGTGAGTGGCCCCCACAGTTGATGTCCTCATGTAAAGGGATAGCAGGAAAGCTGGCTGGAGCAGGCTGCACAGGCCGCATCTCAGAGGGGGCTGCATCGTGGCTCAGGCCACTGGATGTCCTGCGGGCAGGAGCTGGCCCTGCTCACCCTCAGGGACCCCTGCTCTGCAGCAAATTCATCTAAACCTAGAGACAACAGCATGGCCAGTCCTGTCTTTCTCACTTTCCCTCCCCTCTTCTCTCCAAAGGCCAAGAAACTACAGGATGAAGTAATGAAACTAAAATTGGAATTGAGTAAAGAGCATCCATTTGCAACTCTCACTGGAAACCTTTCACTTCACCCACCAAAAACACAACCTCAAAACATATTTTTTAACACAAAATATTAGGAAGATGTTTGTAGTCTCAGTGTCAAGTTTCTTCAAGCACGAGGATCTGGCTCATCTCTTGTGATGATGGGAACTGGTTAAGATATTCAATGTTTTTATGATTTATTTCACAGGCAGCCCTTTGTTGTTTTTATATAAATCTGTGTCCCTTTTCTGAGACTGTGAAAGTTTTAAGCTGCATTAAAAGAAAGAATATTGCAGAGAAACCACATTGTTTTTGTTTCTGTCACAGTCTTTTTCTCCCTGTGCAGCTGAGAAAGGGTCGTTTGAAAAATCTCTCTGCTCTACCCCATGCAACCCTAGTCACAAATACAGTTTTCATGAACCATTTTGTTTTAGCATAGGACTCCAGTTTGCCCAATCTCTTGCCATATTAGGAGTCCCTGCAGGTAGGTAGTCCAAGGTGTTTGTCCTGGAACTTGCCCCTCCAGCTGTACGGTGAAATCCAGCCCAGGGTAACCTCGGCCCCGCAGGGCCCCAGACCTCCCCTGTGCAACAGGCCTGTCTGTGTTCCACCTCCTCTCTGCCCAGGCCTCTCAGGTGACCTGCAACCTAGGCTGTTTCACTGAACGTTAAATAGGGGCATTAGAGGAGGGCTCAGTCCTTCAACAGATGTAGGACTTTTCAGATTTGACTTCCTTCTGTGTCAGTTTTAGGAAGTAAGTTTTTCAAAGAATTTTTCCACTTCATCAAAGCTGTCAAATACGTATTTGCATAAAGTTCTTCAAAAAATTCTCCGTTGTTGGTCTTGCTAAAATTTATCTTTTTCTTTTTTTTTTTAGTACAGGGTCTACAGGGTCTCACTTCGTAGTAGATCAGACTCGTAGTGATCCTCCCGTGTTCAGCCTCCCAAGTGCTGGGATCACAGGCGCATGCCACCACGCCCAGTCTCAAGCACTCTCTCAGCGCGCCCCAGGGACTGAGCCAGCCTGGCACATCCCCATCCACTGCGCTCTGCCTAAGCAGGCACTTTGGGCCACTGGCACTTTGGTCATTTGGCTGGCACTATCCATATTTTTTTAAAGTCTTTTTTAAAAAATACCAATTTTTGGCTTCATTGAGTTTATTGTGTATGTTTTCTCTTTACATTTCTTTTCTTCTGCTTTCTTAAAATTGGTGTTTAGAGAGAAATTTATTATTTTAAACCTATGTGTATGATCAGTGCGCTAAACTCCCAATTCAGGAAGCTGGAAAATATATCAGTCCCAAAATGTGCCAACCAGAACAACAGATATTGGTCACCTGTTTGAGGGTTGCAGGTTGGAAGCTGCATAGCTGACGCTTCTGCTCAAGCTGCCAAGCAGGGCTGCAGTCACGGGAGGCCCAGCTGGGGTGGAGGCTCTGTCTCCACGTCACCTGGCTGGGTACTGGTTAGAGAACCCTTCCTCCACGACTCTAGTCCTTTGAAATGTGTGGAGACTTGAGTTGTGTCTTACTTATGTGACATACTTGGCAAATGTTCCGTGTGCCTTTGAGAAGAATGCGATTATCATTTGCAATGGTGATCTACAAATGTCAGATCAAGGTAACCCATCATATCACTCAAATACTGTATCCTTAATGATGTAAGCGTGTTCTCTCAGGTACTGATAAAGGTAACACACCCTGCAGTTGGGCCACCTTTTTTTTACCTAGCCTTCCAATCCTTGCCTTCTAATTAGAGTACTAGTCCACCTACATTGAAGATGATTGTACATGTTGATTTTAAGTCTTCTTCCTGGAAATTAGTTTTGTGTGCCCCATATGTGTTTATTCCTTTACTCATACTTCTTGAAAGACTAATGAATTCTCTCTTTTTTTATTCTCCTTTACCTCTTTTTTTTTTTTTTAAGCGGGCCCAGGAATTGAACTCAGGCCCTTGTGCTTGCCAGGCAAGTGCTTATTCCACTGAACCATCTCCCCAGCCCCTCTCCTTTACCTCTTATTAGTGGCACCTTTTGTATTATCTCTGGCCAGACAATTACAATATGCACTTGGTTTAATACAGCCTTTTAGTGCCTTCACTGTTTCCCAAACAGTGCAGGAACTGCAGAGGTAGCCCTCACCTTGGCCTTCCCAGCAGTGCTCCTGTGTCGCGCATCTTCCTTCCTCACGTTTGAAGAGCACACGGTGTAGGTCCCACTTACAGCAGTGTGATGAGGATACGTTAGTGCATCGGGTGTCTGCGGCCCACTTGCCCTTACAGGAGGCAGGAAGGAGTGGCATTTGTGGCGTTCCTCACTCCTTCCCAGATTTTCATGCTTCAACCACGACCAATTCCCAGTCACACTTTCTTTTAGTGTTTTTCTGTCCTATCATGATGGTTCAAATGGCAGCTAATTCAACTATTTTGTATCTGAAAACAAATTTAATTTGCCTTTATTTCTTCTTAGAATTCCAGATTCACAGTTTTTATCACCTCCAAAACTTTAAAAGTCACATTCCATTAGCTTTCATTAAAAATTCACATTTTGTCATTTTGTTGCCACTGTGGAGGTACCATATCCCCAATACCAGCCAATATCAGGTTTGAACCCAGGGCCTTTTGATTGAGCTACACCAGTAACTGAGTTGCTCAGGCTGGATTCCATCTTGCAGTCTTCCTACCTCAGTCTCCCAGAGTGCTAGGATTATAGGTGCACACTACCATACCCAGCTGTTTCCAGCTTACTGTATTTTCTTCATCTTTGGCTTTTCAAAATCCATGTGATTTTTCTTTATTTTGTTTTTTTTTGTTTACTTATTCTTGGAATATACAGAATTTTTTTTTTTCCTGGTACCAGAGATTGAACTCAGGACTTCACTCTTGCCAGGCAGGCGCTTATTCTATTTCCCCTGACCTTATACAGAACTTTTAAACCTGGGAGTTTTAAGGGCCGACCAAATAGCACAGCAGATTAAAGCACCTTCAAACAGGCTCAGGGACTGGAGGTTTGATCCCCAGGCCTGCTGTGCCGGGCCCACCATGGAGTATGCTGAGATGGCAATTGAAACTGGGCATGGTGGCGCGTGTCTATAATCCCAGCTCTTGGGAGGCTATAAACAGGTGGATCACTAGGAGTCTGATCTAATAGTGCAACCATGAGCCCTCCGTACACCCTTCCTTAAAATAAATAAATAAATGCAAATAAACCTGGGAGGTTTTTTTCTTTTTCTTTTTTGAGACTCTGGTATTGTCTTCAGGAAAATCAGTGAGTTGTTTTGTGTGGGCTTTGTTTCTTTTGTTTTTGGTCTTTTTGAGACAGAGTTTCACTACACCAATCAGGCTGGCCTTGAATTCGCAGCAGTTTTCCTGCCTTAGCCTCTGGAGTGCTGACCACTGAGTTATTTGTTTGTTTGAGTACAGGGGATCAAACTAGGGACCTTGTAATTGCCAGGCAGGTGCTTATACAACTGAGCTATCTCCCCAGCTACCAGTGAGTTTTGTCCTTTTTTTTTTTTTTTTTTTTTTTTTTTTTGGTGGAACTGGGGATTGAACTCAGGTGCTTGTGCTTGCCAGGGAAGTGCTTATTCCACTGAGCCATCTCCTCAGCCCCTACCAGTGAGTTTTTTAAACATCAAAAAATATCAGCTTAGGAACTGTGTATGATGTATCTCAGTGCTACAGCTCTTGCGTAGCATATATAAGGCCCTGCATTCTATTCCAAAGCACCTCATACCTCAAGTTCTCCAGGAAAAGGGCCACACACCCCAGATCTTCCAAGGAGAGAGAGTACCAACACATACTGTCTTGGTTGCTTTTCTCTTATTGCTGAGACTAAATACCTGACACCTAGAATTAAGGAAAGAAAGGTTTATTTAGCTCATAGTTTGTGGAGGTTTTAGTCCAGACTAAGTTGGATCCAAGGCAGAGTGACACATGGCAGAGGGTAGCAGTTCATGGTAGCAAAAAACAGCAAAAGCAGCAAGAGGAGGAAGAGGAGGAGCAGAAAGAGCTCGCCTGTTTCCTTCCTTCATAGTGTATGCAGTTTATCGGCCCTAGGACAGACGTAGCACTCACACCGGTAATCCTAGCTTTGGACCAGAGATCAATCACAAACTCAAACTCACCCTTACGACTACATGAGGCTTGGCAGAGACGCCCAAATACAAACCATAACATATATCTCTAATGCACCAAGGAGAGAGACCATCCCACCCAAGCACCCGGACTGCACCAGGGAGGGGAAACCCCCCACATCTACAGATTTCAAGGGTACAGGAGCCAGAAGTAGGAATCGGCTGGTGGCAAAGCCAGTCAGGATAGGCCAGGTTAGGATGGCTGAGTCAGGGATGGGAGTTTCCAGAATGTTCTACCAGTTTGTGAGCATCTTCCAGGCAGGGCTCAGGAGTGGTTTGTCACAGTGGAATATAGCAGAGCAGGGCAGGGAAAGGGCAAATGAAGATGTTCTCCTTTCAGGAAAGGAGGGAACTAAAAGGATTGGGGTGAGGGAAAGTAGACAACAGCTAATTTTCTTTTTTTGATACCAAGGATAGAACTCAGGACCTTGCACTTCCCAGGCAAATACTTACACTACTGAGCTATCTCCCTGGCATGACAGGTAATTTTCAAAAATAAAAAAAATAGCTGCCTGCGTATGAGAGAATGTAAAGGGAACATAACTAATAGAATAAAGAGGACTCTCAGCTGAAGAAGGTAATAATGGAATGAATAGCAATTTGGTCAGAACAAATACAAAGATGAAAAGAGTAAGATCAAGCACATGTTATTCAAAGTACAAATAAGCGGAAGCTTTCTGTTTGCTATGATAGTCTCAACAGTCTTGAGTTTCATTTATGCTGTGGTCACAGGAAACATACTTAAAGTGAATTTTAAAGAAACTGCAATGAGAAGAGTTTGACTTGGGGCAGAATAAGGGATGAGCTCTATTCCTGTAGTGCTTGAGAGAAATGGATAGGCAAAGCCCTGTCTCAGGAGCTTAAGAACCCTGGGAGCAGGATGGGTTGGGAAGGCCTCGTGGTGAGCCATGCGGCTGCCAGTCCTTGGATGACCGTAGGCCCTGGCTTCTGCTTGCACGGGTGATCAGAACCACACGGAGTACCGGAGCCCTGTGGGAGGTCCCAGAGCTGCCCACGGGCACATCTGATCTCCTTGAGTTGCGCAGCAAGGGAGCTGAGGGCTGTCCTAGGGACAAGGTGCAGTCTCTGGCTGCCTGGTCACGTGGAAGAGAGTACTCTGTGGAGTATGCTGGGTCTTGGCAAGACTTCTGCAGGCAGTAGCAACCAGAGTCTGTCTGACGCAGCAGCCCAGCCTCCTCTCCCACCTCAAGCCCTTGACTGGATTAAAGCTTAAAAAACCTTCACCCTATTTTCTGCTAAGCCGAGAAGAGGACAGGTCTTCTCGGAGGAAAATGCCTTTGTCTGCAGTTTCTGTGGTCTTACTTGTTTATATGGCACACAGTAAAAAAGTTCCAGACAGCTGGGCGTGGTGGTGCATGCCTGCAATCCCAGCTGAGGCAGAAAAATCACTGAGAGTTCAAAACCAGCCTGGGCTACAAAGTGAGCTTATGGCCAGCTGAACGCATAGTGAGACCCTGTCCCTGTCTCAGAAAGACTAAATGAATAAATAAATTTTCCAAGACAATTATAGAATATAAATGAAAAGAAATATGAAGTAGATAATGGGGTGGAGAATTTCAACAAGAAATTGGCATCTATAAAAAATATCAGATATCCTAGAACTAAAAATAGAGTTTCTGAAATTTAAAACTCATTGAAAATAAAACATCTTTCTTTTTTTTTTTAATTGAAGAACGAGTAGCGATGAGACAGTTCCAAATCAAATCACTAGGACAGATTCAACAATTTGTACATTGCACATTGTTTTCGTATTGGCCTTCTGTTGCACAAGGTGCATACATGATACTCCATGCACAAATGCTATTAAGAGCAAATGCCTCTAAAACATTTATTTCTCAAAAATCATGATGATTCATATGTTAAAGGACCCAGAGGGAAAATAAAACGAATGTCATACATTAATAGACTTGGAATTTCAGCAGAGATGGAAGCTGTACAAATGAGTTAAATGGAAATGCTAGACATAAAATTAGGATATCAGAAATGAATTCCTTGATAGGATAATCAGTAAACTTGACTCAGCTGAGGAAAGAAAAACATGCCAAAGCCTGGTGTGCTGCTTCACAAACCCTGTGTTCAATGTATGTTGTCATTTTCCCTACAATCAAGCCTGATATTTTTTCCCCATCCCAGCACACAGAGCTGTCACAGGGTCAGGGGGCTAAGGGACCCAGATGAACTGCTGCCCTTGCCTTGCCTCTAGGCCGCAACACACAGCAGGCCAGGAGTGCCATCTCAGAAGGACAAAGCAGAAAAAGTCCTTCCTCCTGCCCTGCCTAGGGAAGCCTCACCTGCCCTTTGCGTTCCTGGGTTCCTCATAGTGCCGTACTCAACATGAGTATCAGGAAGGGGGGGCAAGCCTGCAGCTGAGAGGGCAGCCCAGTCCAGAGCAGGGCCACTTGGATGCAGCACAGTGCCTGACACGGCCCTTGAGACATGTCCTAGGTGCAGTGCAGATCCCAGGTCATGTAGCCCCCATCACAGACATGCCCAGAGGTGCAGGGCTCTCAGCGAGGCATGGGGAGGCACTGGTCCTGTCAACAAGGCACCATGTTTATTTTGGGCAGGCCTACAGGCCATAGGGGCTTCTATCCTCCCTCCTCATGATGCTCAGGAAGAAACTAGGTGCTAGGCTGATGCAGAAGGCACAGAAGTGAGTAATGTCTCAGTAGTTCAGGTTGGACATTGCAGCCTGCATCTACTCATGTGCAGAAAAGCACATTTTCTTCCTGGCATGGACTCCAGGAAGAATTTAGGCTTGGAGGGTGTGGGGCAGAGCTGAGTGGGAAAGCCTTACCCCAACAGACCACTGCCAGCCTCTTCCAAGTGGGAGCTCACAGTTGGCTCCAGTACTGCAGGAAGGGCTAATGCTCCTCTCCTCAGCTACTTATCTCAGAACCTGCCTGGGCCCTATACCCACCCCCCTGGGCCACCACACTATGTGCTCCTGAGTCTGTTCAATATGTGTAGAGGCTCAGCTTCCCTCGAAGCTGGCCTGAACTAGTTAGAGGAGGAGGAAGAATGCAGGTGAGCACCTGGCAAAGTCTAGCAGGCCTCCCGGGGTTTCCCCAGGCACTAGACATGGGTTAGGTGCAGAGCCATACCTGATGAGAGGGTGAGAGAAAGCCTACCAATTGTGCACAGCAGGGTCTGCAGGTGCAGCATGGCCTGGGATTCTACTCCATCTGGAAGGAGCAGCACCATGCCTTACCTGACCACTGCTGCTGCCACACCTGCTGCCTACCTGGCACCCTGGGTGCTGGCCAGGTGGCTGCCCTGGAAGTGGGGTTCAAGAGCAAGAAGTGTGTTTGTACCCCTGAAGGCTATACATGAAATGTACTCCAGGAAGGCTTTTTTTCGGGGGGCAGGGATTTTCTTTTTTATTTTATTTATTTATTTTTTTTGAGACAGGGTCTCACTATGCAGTTCAGGCTGGCCTTAAACTCACTTTGTAGCTCAGGCTGGTCTCAAACTCACAACAATCCTGCCTCAGCCTCCCGAGTGCTGGGATTACAGGCATGCACCACCACGCCCGGCTTCAGGGATTTTCTTTTAAGACCCCAGATATGGGTAGCATAACTAGTTTTTTGGGGGTTTTTTGTTCGGGTTTTTTTGTGGACCGGGGATTGAACTCAGGCCCTTGCACTTGCCAGGGAAGCACTTATTCCACTGAGTTATCACCCTGGCTCCAACCAAAACTAGTTTTAATTGTGAAATATCACAGTGTTTTTTAGAGAAAGTAGTTCCAAATTTTAGTATGAGGTTGGAGAAGACTTAAGATTGCACAAAGACACACACGGGACTCAGGAGTGGGGGTAGGGTGTAAGAGTTCTCCTGTCCTAAATGCTGGAACATGGGCAATTTCCAACAAGGTTGGGGCCAGGAAGATGGCTCAGTAGAATAAGTTTTTGCCTGGCAAGCTCAAGGGATTGAGTTCAATCCCTAGTTTTGAAGAAAAAAAAAAAAATCCAACAAGGTAAAACAAGGATTTGGACAATGTGTAGATCTTGAAAATACCTTTGGAGGAGAGCATTCTGAGTGTCTATGAAAGGGTGGGCAAGATAGCTCAGCAGGCTATGGATTTTTTTTTTTTTTTTCAGAACCAGAGACTGAACTCAGGCCCTTGTGCTTGCCAAGGAAGCGTTTATTCTACTGAGCCATCTCCCTGGCCCCTCTTTTTTTTTAAATATGTGTAGTACAGTGTCTACAGGGTCTCACTACACAGATCAGACTCATAGTGATCCTTCTGTTTTCAGCATCCCAAGTGCTGGGATTACAGGCACGTGCCACCAGGCCCAGTCTTGATTGCCATCTCAGTGTGCCCGGGGGTGAGGTCAGCATGGCAGGCCAGGGATTGAACTCTGGTCCCTTCCCGGGCATGCTGAGCTGGCCATCAAGTCCAGGCATAGTGGTGCACCCCTGTAATCACAGTGCTGGGGAGGCTGAAAACAGGAGAATCACTATGAGTCCAAGCTGCTTAGGGAAACCTTGTACCAAATACATAAGAAAAATTAAAAACTGTGGGGCCAGGGAGATGGCTCAGCAGAATAAGTGCTTGCCTGGCAAGTGCAAGGTCCTGAGTTCAATCCCCAGTACTGTAAATAAATAAAAATTTAGCAAAAACTTAAAAATGCCCACGGAGTAAATGAGGGCTCTGCCTTCATTCTCAGTGATGCAGCACCAGTCAGGGTGTTCGGCCTGGCTTAATCATGGAGAACATGCTCTTGTGGTGGTGAACAGACTTATGCCAAGGAAAAAACAGAAAGGCCACAGAGAGAGAAATGGGCCACAATTCACTTTTGTTTTTGAAACTAAAGCAATCATTTAGAGGTTTCTTGGTTGCTGAGTGTCACACTGACCATGGCGGCTCCTCAGGACTCAGGGTGCGCAGGGCTATAGGGCGGCTCTTTGGAAACACTCATCTCCCAGGCTAGTCAGCAACTTCCAAAGGCTTCAGCCACATACCCACAGGGGCAGATCCTACACAAGGCGTGTGGGCACAGGTTTGCTTATCCAGCCCAGCCCTGGCCAATTCAGGGCCTCAGGCTGTGGGGTGGGTCTGAGGTCCCCACTTCAGGCATAGCTGCAGGGAAAAACCTATCAGGATGGAGAAGAGAGAACTATCACCATAGTGAGGGTGAATGTGGAGGTAGTGGTAGTAACAGCGGTGACGATGGAGCTGATGGTGATGGTAGTGGTGGTGAGAATGATCGCAACAGTGATGTTGGTGGAGGTGGGGTAACGGCGGCTCTCACAGATCCTCGTTGGGGCTCGGGCTGTGATAAGAATCTTATGAAAATGACAAACTGCACTACAAGCCTATATCGTAGAGAGCATCATCATTCCCACTTCATAGGTGAGGACCCTGAGGCACAGAGGAGGCAGGCAGTCCCCCAAGGTCACAGTGAGGACTTTAGAGTCTAGCTCAGGGTCCCTGCTCTTAACCAGCTCTCTACAATTTCCAGTATAGTTCTCACATGCTGTTTTGGCCCAACCTTTGAGATGTTTCCTCAGGTGAAGGCTCCTTGGTGGAACATGGGAAAAACCCTTAGAAATCTCTGTGACCTTGAGGAGGTTGCAGATTCTCTGGCTGCAAGACTCCCTTGAGGTCCTGCCTTGAAGATATCACAGGACTGTTCCCCAGCCTAGCCTTAGGGAGGTTGGATCTATTTTTTAAAATTTATGTATTTGATACAGGGTCTCACAACATGTGGTCCTCCTGTTTTCAGCCTCCCCAGCGCTGGGATTACAGGTGTGCATCACCACGCCCGGACTTGATCCATTTCAAAACACCTTGGGGAGAGGACTAATGTGCTCCTCACCTCACTGTACCCTGCACCCAGTGGCTGCTCAATGACGATGACCTCACCAGGTCTTGGTTCTCCAGGGCCTCATCCTGTGCCTTTTCTTCCAACTGTCTCAACATGAAGCCAGCCATAAGGCAGTGGGGAGGCTGAAGTATCAGGGCCCACCCCATTTCACCTCTGGAACTGGCTCCTGGGAGAATCTGTGATCTCCAGTGCATGGCTATGACCTATGGGGCCTATACACTGATCCCATCTCAGAAGTACTCTTCTGACAAAGTTGGGCTGCCTTGCAGACACCCACTCAGGATTATGGTAGCACTGTCACAATCATGGAGTGTCTTGTCTCCTGGGAGAAATTAAAGTTAGTTACATAGTGCAGTCAGTGAGACTCTGAAAGGACCCATGCTGGGCGGGTCTGGGCTCAGGTGTTCAAGGAAGGACTGTTTGAGCCAGGACCTGAAGGATGAGTCACCCTGCCAGATGGAGAGACAGGCACTGGACTGGTGAGTCAGGGCCAGGCCGCTGAGGGCCAATCCTGGAGCAGAGACCTGGGCCCTGAGGGGAGGCACCCTAATGCCAGCCTTCCTCTCCTGTTTCCTGGAAAAGACACTGAAACACCTTTTCCAAGCCAACAGCCTCGTCCAAAATGCCTCTACTGCCCATTCTGCCAGCTCCTAAGCACTCACGCTATTTAGGTCCTAATAAGAGTTCTATATGGTCTCCTATGCACCCCCACTTTGCTTCCATCTGACCTTCCTGGGCCAGCCCTGAAGAGGCAGATAGCACAGCCAAAAGCTTCAGGAACTCAAGTCTGCTGAAGTTAAAGCCAGGAGACAAGGAAGGGCCTTGCTTTTGGAAGGGGCACTCTGTAATCTCTCCAGTCCAAATCAGGTAGCCCATGCACCCCAGGCCTTCTGAGCAGGATGGGCCAGCAGGGGACTTTGGGGATTGTCCCAGCAGTAAGCACACAGGCCTGGCCTACCCAAATAGGGAGGGCAGGTGGGGCAGGAACCCAGGACACCTGGGCTGACTCAGGCAGGTGACCCTGGGTCATCTACATTTAAATCAGGGCTCTGGAAACTCCCATAACTTTCTAGAAACAAGAAGGGAGGGAGCCAGTAGTAGGGGGGTGTGGGCAGGACTAGGGCTGAAAAGCCACTATTTACATTGCAAACCATTTCCCTGCCTGCTTTCTAAAATATTCCATGTAGTGAACAGCTTTTTAAAAATGACTTTTAAATTCACTTAAAGATACATAAGACAGCACAACCAGCCAGCAGTGGCTTCTTCCTGATCTCTTCCCTTCTGCTGCTTTGATCACCAGCTTAGGAACTTCCAGGCCTTCAGGAATCCCAAGGACTTCCACCCTCTCCAGCCCCCTAGGCCCTCTCCGAGTCCAGCAAGTCTGTAGGTGTGGCCTCTACCACACCTGAAAGAAGCTGCTCTTCCAGCAGACACCTGGGGAGTCATTAGGAAGCACATTACAATAGGTCCGTACCTTCCAGAGACATCCATTCTGTCTTTCCCACCCTCTAACAGATTTGCACTCCACAAACTGTTAGACCTTTTGCTAGCAGGGTACCCTCTGCTTGGTCACTTGTGTATTCTAGCACCACCTCACTACACTTGTCCTTGTCTGCCCTCTCCACATAGGGGCTCCCCTGCCCTGACACCCTCAGCCCAACCAACCTGGGAGCTATTAAACTCTTGGAGGTTGTGTGGTCTGTGGTGCTATCCCCAGAGCCCAAGAAGGGCGGTGCTCAACAGGCGTCTCAAGCACATAGGGAGGGTGCTCATTTGGCACCTGCGCTGTTGGGTTGGCAGCCTCCAGCCAGTCAGTCCCCCACCCCCGCCCCGGATGTCACGTCTGCTCCAAAGTCAGCTCCCTCAGCTCCGGTGGAGGTAGCAGCCAGCCTCTCCATTCTCCCCACCACCCCCATCCCCGCCCCCAGACCCTGTAGGGGGCGGCGTTGAGAGGTGCGCAAGGCCCCACGGCCCGCCCAAGGTCCAGGCTTCCTCACACCACGGCCGCCCCAGGGCGAGGTTGAGCGGCGCCAAGGCGGCCAACTGTCCCTGGTGGCGCCAGGGGTTGGCGGTCCAGGCGCTGTTCCTAACGGGGCGGGGGGCCCCATTCCGGCGCTCGAGAAGCCAAGGCTAAGCAGGCAGGCGCGTCCCCGTGCCTCTAGTGAGGGTCTGGTGTTGCAAGCCGAGGTTGGGGGCTTGGGCCGCTGGGGCCAAGGTCACAGCACCAGGCAGGGTCGCCCGCAGCGGTCAGTCGTGGGGCGCTGACCGCTCGGCGCCACTACCTCCCACTTTATCCGGCCTGCTAAGGCAGGCCGAGCTGTGCGCGCCAGGGGCCCTACGCTGGAAAGGGTGTTCTTTCTGCCTCTGGGCGGGGGGTCATCAGGACTTAGTTTTGGGCGCCGCTAACCCTTAGGTCAGAGTCACACTTTCGAGACCTTTAGGCGAAGTTACTCTCCAAAATCCTGAAGCCCCCCCCGCCCGTGTACTGGGCGGGCCTGAACGAGCAAACTGCATACAGGGGTGGCTCAGCCCCGCCCCCTCCCATGGGAAGCGGGCGACTGCAGGCAGCTGTGGGTGCGCGTCTGCGCCCAGTGTCTCCTCCACCCGGTCCGCCCGGCTTCCTGCCCGCGCCGCGAGGGACTTTCTTTCCTCAGTGCCCCAAGGCCACCAGAGCCCCGCGCCGGGGCGCTGCCTGAGCACCTAGGCGCGAGTCCCGAAGAAAAGGGACTCAGGGGTACACGGGGAGGGGCACCAGGCGGGGCCGGGAGGGGGAGGGGCCCGGGCAGGATCAGGAAGAAGGAGGGGCTCCGGAGCAGGGGGGGAGGGGACCCTTGGGCCAGGGCCAGCGGAGTGTATCCTCCCCCACTTCGTGCTCCCTCCTCGGCAGTTCCAGGCTCTCAAGGCCTCCTGAGACGCTCCCAGGCCAGGGACGATCCTGGCCAGCGTGGCGGGGACGCTCCCTTCCCGCCTGGTGGGCTCCGCAATGCGCTGTCGGTCCCGTCCTGCGAGCAGGCGCGGGCCGCCGGGCACACGCTGCGGGCGGCTGGCCCGTGCTCGGAGCGAAGCCCGCGGCCGCGCGCCCCGGCCCGGCTTGGTGGCGGCCGAGCGAGCTTTGTGACGTCAGGCGGCGTCACGCGGGGCTGACCCGGCGGCGGCGGCGGCGGCGGCGGCGGCGGCGGCGGCGGCGGCGGCGGCGGCGGCGGCGGCGGCGGGTGGGGGCGGCCCTTGGACGCAGCGGGAGCATGGAGCCGCGGGCCGGCTGCCGGCTGCCGGTGCGGGTGGAGCAGGTCGTCAACGGCGCGCTGGTGGTCACTGTGAGCTGCGGCGAGCGCAGCTTCGCCGGGATCCTGCTGGACTGCACGAAAAAGTGAGCGAGGCGGGGGCGCAGGCCCGGGACACCCTGGAGTCCCCCGGGACACTCCCCCACTGGCCCAGGCACCGGGTCCGGGGCGGGGCGGCCCGGCGCCTGCTTTCGGTTTCCGCCCGCCTGGCCGTGTTTCTGGGCACGCGAGCGCGGCCGCTGCTGGGGGGCAAAAGTGGCTCTTTCCCAAAGTCGCTGTGACTTTCGGGGCTCGAGATCGCGCTGCTCAGCGAAGGGGTTTGTGGGCGCCCGAGCCAGGCCAAGGAGCGTGGGGAGCCGAGCCCCTAACTCCACACATCTGCCGTAATTAACGCACTTTTCTTTGTTCAGACGCACTGTTGAATTGGGCTGTTTGTAGAAAATCGCGGTCCGTTCAGCGGGGGTCAGATGTGCGATGGTTTTGCCTTATCACTTGCAAGCTGGGGAGCCCTGTCTGTCGTGGGCCCCCACCCACTCGAGGCTCGTAGGAGTGGCTGGTGGGGAGCAGCTGTACCCACTATGGGGCGTAAAATTGCTGCGGGTGCAGAAGTCGCGCGGAGGAGTGCAAGATCCAAGTTCCAGGCTGGTGTTCCTGCTGGAGGGGCACGCAGGGCTGAGCAAGCCCTTCCTAAGTCGCACCTGTGCATCCACTGCAGGGACTCCTGCGGCACAGATGAGGCTCCTGGATACGTGTCACATGGCAGTGAGCTGTCACTGCCAGATAAATGATTAGGCATTAATCATTAGGTGTCTATGCTCCTGCTGGGCTTTATCTTGCAACCTGGTGCAGTGAATGGCTCCCCTTTCAAAGGCCTGATTTCTTTTCTCCTTCCCTGTAGGCTAATTTTTCCCTGGGTGGTGTGAACTGAGCAGAGACCATCCTCCTTTGAGTTATCTTGCTGACATTATCTCTTCATTAGATGTGCCAGAAGCCATTTATGCACAAGTCATGTGACTTAACATATGGCCTCCAGTGTGACTCTTGCCCCTGTTCTGTGTTGGCTACAACTGGGAGTGGAATGACACTGAGGGACTGTACAATAGCCACCTGGGAACTGCCAGCCGATCAGAGATGGGTGGCTGCCATCGCCCACTAATCAGTGGCCACTGTGTACTCCCTAGGCAGGCTGGGCTTGGTCTTGAGTCTGCAGGGCTACTCCTCCTACTATTCTTGCTTTGGCCTTTCCTTCTTGGGTGGGAGTGGAGCAGAGGTGGCCCCATGTCCTGGGCTTCCTAACTCAGGCTGAGGGAACCTGCATGTCTGGAGGCAATGGACTTCCCTCCCTGAAGTCAGCGGCTAACCTGGTGTGCAGATCCACACCCTCTTCAGGCAAAGAGCTGCACAGCCTGCTGGCATCCCAGGCATGGGAACTGGCAGCTGTACGACATTTGAGTGCCCATGCTGCACAGCCACATTCAGCTGTAACTAGAGCTGCCCTCAAGCCAGAAGCTGCACCTCAGTGGGAACAGTTTTGCTTTGCTGAGGCCCTGACTTTGGTTGACCTGGTGTCCTTGTAGATAATCTGAAGATAAACGAGGCCTCCCCCTCTCCAGCCTTCCAAGGCCTGATCCGGAAACAGCCCAGCTTCTGCTCACCTTCGTCTTTCTTGTGCTTGGCACTCTTGGTTTCTGTTTCCATTTCTCTACTCACAATATTATGAGTTTTGAAGCTAATATTTATAGCTCTTCTTGTCAGAAGTATCCACAATCCAGCTTACAAACTTACAGTCCAGCCCAGACCTACCCTTGGGGCCTCAGGGTCCAGAGGCTAATCTACCCTCTCTGAGTATGTTTCTCCTCAGTGCTGGTGCCCAGCATTGTCCGCCTCATAGAGGTCCAGTCTCTGGATGTGGGCCTTACTGTCAGGGGAGAGGTTCCAGGAGCCCCACTGACCTGCATCCTCTCATCTTAGGGGTGCCTGAGGATCCCAGAGCAGCAGGTGTCATGTAGGGTCTGTTCAGAGCAGGTCACTGTTGCTGTGGGGGGGGGGGATCATTGGAATAGTCCAGGTACAGTACCTGGCAACTGGTTGTCTCTTGCAGTAACTAATCATTGTGTTCTCTTTGCTGGATTGGAATGGTTAACAGGAAGGGACCATTCACCTAGGCTCCTGAGTGGGAGGCTGAGGTGGGTGAGGCCCAGCCCCCAGTGGCGCACTCTCCCTTAGTTCCCTTCCCTGTTTGCAGAACAGAATGGCACTTGGAGGGGGCTGGGCCCAAGTCTTGGCAGTCCCCTCTGTCCTGAACCTGCTGCCAGGCTGTGGTACAGTCTGAAGCAAGCTCTCGGTTGCTGAGTGCTTTTCTATCCATGCATTTTTGTTTGGTAACTGAATACCGACTGTGTGTTGAGGATGAGCTATGCCTGAGGGCTGCCTCCAACCACGCTTGCATACCCAAGTTATGCCTAAAGTGGTAGGGTGGGCATTGTTTTGTGGATGACTTTGAAGTGCTCCTCTGAACAAGGACAAGGTGGGGTGGCACTGACTGAGAAGTGGCCTGAGGACACCAACACCAGCAGCTCAGGGTAGAGCTGGGCTGGCCTCACAAATCATGGATACAGGGGGCAGTACCAACTGGGCCTGGATGACCCTGGACCTCTAGCTTTGACCTCTAAGCTAGCAGGACTCAAACTTGCCAAATTGAGAGTCACCCATGGTGTGTTACCACAGAGACCACGGGGCCTGTCTGCTGGGAAGGTCAGGCTGCCATCCTTTATAACCAGGACCCCAGCTGCTGTCAGTTGTAGGCAATAGTCTTTTAAGTTCTCTCCTGTAATAAAAACCTTTGTCCATGACAGTAGCTCAGCTGCCGGGGGTGCTCCTAGGATGACTCCCTTGATGACTGAGGGTGAACTGGCCATGGGGGCTGCAATGGTGCTAAAATGTCCTCCTTGGAAGGACCTAGTGCCCACGTATCACAGGATGGCATGCTTGTCTTGGAAGATTCTTCATAGAAGATGCCATCTGAGTGGGTGGTGGGTGGGGGAGCACCAGGGACATGGGGGATGGCAGTCCTGGCCTGTGCTGCTGGGAGAGCCTGGAAGGTCTAGGGTGAGATGACACTGATGCTAATAAACCTCTGATCGAAGATTCTGGGATCCCATCCACTCTTACATGGATATCCTGGGGTCAGTGCCCTTGGGGTGGGACAGGTCCTATTGTGTGCCCTGGGAAGGAGGCACTGTGGTGTTCAGGCCATCATTGTCCTGTTAATCTCCTGGCTCCTGGAACAGAGGTGGCCCTGGGAAGCCTTTGTGCGTCAGCAGGCCCTTACAGGCCATTCTGTTTGCTCCAGGGCCTGCCTGTTCCTGGCTCCTGTAAGGCTTCAGGCTTGTGACTGGCTGGCAGCAGGGCTGCTGATAGACTGCAGATCCTTCCAAAATCAGCTCTGGGTGGACAGCCTGAGTTGGGGCTTTGGGTGTTGGAGCCAGGCCATCCTGGGCTGTAGGCTTCTGGCAGCATGGCTGCATGCAGAGGCTTCCACAGGCTCTTGCCTGGCTCCGAATGTCCTCATGTTTCTGACTCAGGAGCCATGTTTACTCATCCCCACAGGCAGCAGCAGGAAGCCCCCGACCCCCCCACCCCCAGTGGAGGAAGGAAGGTCTGGGGCAAAGGCTGCCACTGGGGCACCAGCAGCTGCAGGTCCTAGGGCTTTGGATCAGGGAAGCCGGAAGGAGGCGGCTGCAGGCAGGGCAGCCTGGAGATCTGGCAAGTAGCCAGGCTGCTTTCCTCCTGCCCATGAGCCAGCCTCAGCCCGGCTACTCTGAGTGAGTAGCTGGGTTCAGACCCCCAGGTAAATCCCCAGGGATGTGGCTTGGCCACTATTATCCTGCTAAGGACCTTGGGCCAGGTTGTATGTCCCCTAGGCTTTCTGTGCTTGGTATTCCTGCAAGCTCTGAATTTCTGTCCCTCCAGGGGTATGGCTATATTTTGCTTTTGGGCCAGAACCCTATTTGAGCCTTCTAGGGCTTTATCATCCCTGCCTCAGTTTTTGTTTTTTTTGTTTTGTTTTTTTCTCTACCCCAAGCTCCCCACAGTGCTGTGTTGATGTTTGCTTCCAGTCCCCTCAGTTTTCTGTGAGGAGTTGTTGGCCAACTTGGCTGCAGCTCCAATGCTACTGAGCCCCCTCCAGTCCCCACAGCCCTTCCCACCCAAGGGTACCACCTCAAAGGCTGTACACATCCTTGGCTCTTGGAGTCCAGGATAGACTCCCAGCAGTTGCCCTGTGGCTGCAGGACTGCCTATTCTCTCACCTGTCAAGGCTGGCATGTCATCTCTAGGCACAGCAGGCCAGGAGGCCTCTTCCCTGGGGCTGCTCAAACTCAAGCCATGGCCTTACCCTGTTGAAGGTGCCAACCCTGAAGGGAGCCACAGGCTGCAGTGCTCATGGAGGGGTCACCCTAGGCCAGGCAGTGTTTTGGGTTCTTGCCAAGGCTGTCTCCATGCCTGGGGACTGCAGGTCCAGATGTTGTAGACCCACACAGGTGCAGCAAGTTCCCTGTTCCCAGTAGCCCTGCTGTCCCACCTATGAACAGGAATAGCAATGCTGGGCATCCTGTGAGGCTGCTAAAGAGTAGAGGGAGCCCGGGTCCCTACAGAGCCACTAGTCATGAGCCTTGCCAGGACTCAGGGCTGCCCCATTGAGCGTTGAGCCATTTCTACTGTTTACCCACCAGGCAGGTCTGGGGTGTGGCCAGACAGAGTGGCAGCTCCAGGAAGCATGGTGGTCTGCTGTGCCAGGAGTGCTGGTTGTTTCAGTAGGGCCAGCTTCCCCAGTGCCCTGATGCTTGTGGATGGTAGTGTGACGTGGGGCCATTAGAAAGACTGTGCAGCCAAGCCTGTTTCCTGGTTTGAGTTCCCTGGGAAGGGGCTGGCCCTTGCTTGGAGCACTGGCCTAGTCTGGGCCTGTGTCTCAGACTGAGAGCTGTGTATCTGTCATAAATTTTCTGGGAGTACCTGAGGGGCTTGTACCATGTGCAGGTGGCCCCCTGGAGCTCCTGAAGCCGCAGGGGCTGTTGAGTGAACATTCCTAGCCTGTTGTGAGGACAGAGTTATCTGGGGAGAGAAGGTGGAGCTGTAATCTGGGGGGGGATGGCTTGGCAGAGGTCTACCAGAGGTTGGGCTCTGGGAATGTGGGCCTGGTTGGTGAGAAGGGCTCAATGCTGGTATAATCAGGCTGGCTTTGGGGTCACAGGCTGCAGTGTCAGAGACAGGTAGGGAAGTGGAACCGGAGGTGGGGGTATGAGGGGTATCCAGAAGAAGTGCAGACGAAACTCCAGTGGCACGTTCAGTTAGCATGTGGTACTTATGCAGGAGGGCTACAGATGGGAGTCTCCCATTCATGGTTTAAGTGAGTATGAAAGCTAGCAGGAAGTAGGCTTTACAGAGGCCCTCAAAGGACATTCCCTGTCCACGTCTCCGGTCTATAGCCTGCCTCCCAGGCCCAGCTCCCGATAGGCCTCTGCTATCCTGGGGCTTCAGCTCCACCCTCAATTTTGTGTGGTTAGGATGCTTGTCCCCCTCTCCCAGCAAGAGTTCTGCCCAGTGGCATCCCTGAGAAACAACCAGGTGACCCTTCTCCTCCAGTTTTCCCTGGAGGCTGCCTCCGAGCCACTCCCCCAGGATTGGTTCCTGGATGTTACCTTCTGGCACTTTGCTCCCTGGGGCTGAGGGCTCCTGACTTCTGATTTTTCCTAACAATATCCTCTTCCTTTGGTGCCCCATGATGAACAGAAACCAGTGTAAGCAGGCTGGTGATAAGGTCCTTCCAGATCGTGGTGGGCAGAGTAACTGGGTAACCGTCCCCTAAGGATTGCTGAAGCAGTTAGAGCCAACTACAGGATTTTGGGCTTATGGTGCTCTTGAGGGCTCCAGTTTGGTGACTGCCTCTGTCTTCTCTCAACTACAGAGGCAGTGACTATAGCTCGTGCTCTGGCCACGTGTACACACTGACATCCATCAGGCATCTGAGGCTCAGCTGCTCCAGGGGACATGCTTGGGCCAGGTTGCGAGGCTTACTTGGGGTCTTTCTTGGGTCACTAGCCCTTCTGGGGGTGCTTTCTTTGAACAAAAGGGTAGGGAGCAGGTGAGACCTGTGCACACAGGTCTTGGTTTAATGGCCAGTGGCCACAGAGCCACTGGTCTCTCCAACACTTGGCTTGCTCATATCTTTGAACTCAGACCCCATTCTCAGGCTTCCCAGCAGCTCTCCGTTGTAGCAGTTGGCTGAGATTTAGATACCGTGACTGAGAAACAGCCTGCAGACCACATGTCATGGGACCTCCATGTGTGTATCCACCGGGGTGGTGGGTGCAGGACATATAAGGGCTTGCACATTTCTTTACAGCCTAGGAGTGCCAGCCTGGACTTAGGACACATATTGCTGCCCTGGCGTGTAGGAGACTGGAACAGGGCAGAAAGGGCTGGGCGCAGCAGGGCACCCTTGCCATCCTCACCGTCCTTTGTCTCCCTTCTGCTAGGTCTGGCCTCTTTGGCCTACCACTGGCTGATGACCCCTCTACCATCAATTCCTGTGGCCCGGCCCCTGAGGAGGGTAATGGAGAAGTGATGCAGCTCGGGACAGGCTTCCCACCACCTCCCCATGGTGACCAGCCCCCTGAGGACCAGCCTCCCAAGACAGCCGGCTCTGAGCCACCTCCACCCCTTGTGCCCCCACTGCCTGCCCAGAGCCTGCCCCCCTACCCACCATACTTTGAAGGTGCCCCCTTCCCTCACCCACTCTGGCTGAGGAACACCTATCAGCAATGGGTGCCGCAGCCACCACCCAGGACCATCAAGCGGACCCGACGGCGTCTGTCCCGCAACCGAGACCCCGGCCGCCTCATCCTGAGCACCATCCGCTTACGTCCCCGCCAGGTGCTCTGTGAGAAGTGCAAGAGCACCGTGAACCCCCAGGAGGCCAGCCCCAGCCCCCCAGCTGCTTCGAGGCCCCGTCGGAGGCTGGGTAGTGGCTCAGATCGGGAGCATCGCAAAGCAGAGGACCCAGAGGACAGTGATCCCGCAGCCACAGCCACTGTGAGGAAGAGCAAGAAGGAGAGGCGGGAAGACGACAGGGCCTCCCTTGAACAGGTTCCACGGAGCCCCGTCATCAAGATCTCCTACAGTACACCCCAGGGAAAGGGTGAGGTGGTCAAGATCCCATCCCGAGTGCATGGCTCCCTGGAGCCTTTCTGCCCCCAGCAGGCTCTTCACAATGGTAACCTGGACCCTGAGGTGCCTAGAGATGCAGAGTCCAGGGGTGGAGGGGACCGGCCACCCAGTGGCCCTTCTACCTCCATCCCCAAGCTGAAGCTGACGCGTCCCCTGCCTCCTGGCTCAGACCTGCCACCTCCCAAGATCCGCCTGAAGCCCCACCGCCTGGGGGATGGTGAGTGTGAGCCCCTGTACAGGGCCGAGCTGGTGGAGGAGCTGAATGGCTGCCGCCAAGGCCCCCAGGCTGGCTCTCCTGCCCTCTTTGCAGATAGCTCTGCCCATGGATTGGAAGATTTGTCTTCCACAAGTTCTGGCGAGGATGATGACTTCAAGAGGTGTCCCCAAAGTAAACAGGGACGTGATGGCTTAGCCTTTCTTGTAAACTGCCCTGGGAGGAGAGCAGATTGTGCCAGCGAGTCTGTGTGCAGCAGTGACAGCCTGGATGAATCCAAATCCTCCAGCTCAGAAGTGACATCTCCAGACACAGGGGACCTCTCATCTGGTGATGGTGCGACTGTGCCTTCCTCGTCCAGGGATGTTCGCCAGACAGTCCCGCCCCTAACAGTCAGGCTGCATACCCAGAGTGTGTCTAAGTGCGTGACCGAAGATGGAAGGACCGTGGCTGTAGGGGACGTCGTGTGGGGTAAGATTCATGGTTTTCCTTGGTGGCCAGCGCGTGTCCTTGACATCAGCCTTGGCCAGAAGGAGGATGGAGAGCCTTCTTGGCAAGAAGCAAAAGTCTCGTGGTTTGGGTCTCCGACTACATCATTCTTGTCTATTTCAAAACTCTCCCCTTTCTCTGAATTTTTCAAACTGAGATTTAACCGTAAGAAGAAGGGGATGTATCGGAAAGCTATAACTGAGGCTGCCAATGCCGCGCAACATGTGGCCCCAGAAATAAGGGACCTCTTGACCCAGTTTGAAACATAACTTTGATTCCCTGACCAGGTGAGTGTGTTTCCCCCGGATGCTTCTTTCCCTGAGCCATCCTGACCTGGCATTTGTGGTGAGTCATCAGGGGCCAAAGGCAGCCAGGCATCCAGCTGTGTCCTAGCTTGTGTGCGCAGAGTTCCTGCTGTCTGATTTATGGCCCCGGAGGGGGCCATGGAAATTGGTTGTTCTCCCTGGTATTGTCAGCTGAGTGCTTTGGTTTACAGAAAAGGTACTTTAAAGCAGATGTTCTTCAGTTGCCTGTTTAAGCTAGTTTGAGCTTTGCAGCCATTTTCAAAGGAAGCCCCTTATATAACTTCCTTGCTCTTCTGTGAGAGTTTTGGGAGAGGTGTATAGTTTGACTGATTCGAGACAGAGGAGAGCCCGAGGTGGGGCTTCATCGCCTGTTTTTCACTCTAGGAAAAGCACCTTCACTGTCTTCCCAGTGGCTGAAGAGGCCTCATGTTTGCCTATCTGCAATCGGTGTGTGACCCGCTCGCTCCCATGGCTGGCAGAGAGGGGAGAGCAGAGCATTCTGCTCACAGCAGTGAGTGCCGATTTGGCAGCTGGGTTCCCCTGTGGCCCTGTTCTTCCTCTTTTCTCAGCAAGGGCAGTGGCTTCTGGATCAGCCCTTTGTGGTGGCCAGGTGCTTTGGACTCTGCATGTACTCACGACCCTGTTCCTGAGCCCAGGGTCTCATCCTTCCTCCCTCCTCTCAGAGAACTTTGCAAGTCAGCACCCCATCCTCAAATGGAACCTCTGGAGCTGGGAGTGCTGTTCCCAGTGTGCAAGCGCTGTCCTGTAGGGTGAATGAGTGTCATCATGTGGGCCGAGCATGTCTATGGTCAGCATGTGGGGTATCTAGCAAGGCACAGAGCCGTTGCATTCTGCTCTGAACTTTTTACTGATAGTTGTCACCAGCTCTGGATATGGGGCATGTCCAGCTGGCAAGGCCATCTTTTCTAGTGGTGATTCTTGGGGAGGGCTGGCCTCCCCTCCCCTTCCTTCCTGGCTAGATCCTCCTCCTGGGGGGCTGGGGCAGCCTGTGGCCTTCTGCTTTTGTTCTTAGGTTGGTGGCCTAACCCTCATCCCTGTGGCCACTGAGACTCAAAGGGCAGGGGACTCCACACAGAACTAAAGAGTGCCACGTCCCCATCAGAACTGACTCTGCCTTGGTCTCTTCAGCAACCTCATCTTCCTGGGCCTTCTGCTCTCCCCACCTACCTGGTGTCAATTTCCTGGGTCGCAGCTCTCAGCCACATGTGTAGGAGCCCCAGAAAGAATGTAGTGTTGAGAAGTTGCCAGGGCTTGGTGTCCAGGCTGCCCTGCTGCCCTGGCTCCATCCTGGCCTCATTTCTTCCTACCTTGGCTCTGTGCAGCCTCTGCCCTGCTCCCTTTTGTCCAGACATGTACCTTTCCTTTCTTTCCCATATCAGGCCCATTTTCCCATGGGTTCTAGGGCATTTGTGTAGGGATGGGGTGGTGCTAACAGGCATATGGGGGAGTGCATGTGGACCGCAAGCTGTACATGTCTGCAGATGTCCGGGGGTGATTTTCCCCAGTCAAGGCACCATGGAAAGGGCAGCGGGCTCTGAAGTACAGAAGGGGTTCATGGCGAGCTCAGATGACTCGTTTCCCTGCAGTCTCCGGCTTCATGGGACCTGCTGTCCTGGAGTACCCTGGCCCTGGCTATGCCTCTCCAGGTCCCTGACCTGCCTGCCTGCCCAGCTTCTCTGCTTCCCATCTGGGCCCCACTGTGGCAGCAGCACGTAGGCTGGGAGCCCCCTCCATGTGTCTTTTGTACCATGAGCCCAGCTCTCAGTGAGAGATCAGCCCAGTCTTCACAGTTCAACCTCCAGTTCCTAGTCATGGTAGCTGCAGAAAGTGAAGACAATTACAGGGATTGAAACATTATACAGTTCTAGCCAAAAGAACTGGTGGCCATTGGGGAGGCCAGGGTGGCCATGGCTCTTCCTTGGAGAATGCAGCTTTGTAGGTTCAGGGCTGGCCAAGCTTATCCGGAAGCAGAGGGAAAAAATCTCACCCAACTGGTTTGCCTTGCTGCAGAGGCTGAACAAACAGCCTTTTCCTGGGGCTGTACCTGGACCAGCTATGGTTACCAGCAGCCCTTGGGCTCTAGGGAGTGAGGTGCTAGATTCCTTCAACTTCAAGTGCTCAGTGTTGTTGCCAAAAGGGCATTTTGGTTTTTGTTTTTGGAGGACTAAAGACAGAGTGAGGTCCAGGCTAGCCTGGGGATCTGTGTGCTCCTAGTTGGTGTGTGCAGCCCGAGGCTCCCGGCTTGGTGTGGGCTCATTGTTGTCTGGTGGATGAATTTACCTTGAAGCATCAGTAGTACTGTTTGGGCCACTACTCCAGAGTGCTCTTTGGAACTGACTGAGTAGGGGCTGATGAGATGCTTGTGGACCAGGGAGGGACACAGTCCCTGGCACCTCTGTGTCTCTTGGGGGGAGGAGGAGGAAGAGAATACTTGGGTTGGAGCTGGGGGATGGGCATCCTTTAGGTCTTACCACTGGCTGGCCTGGGGAAGGCCATAGTAGGGACAGCAACTCTCATGAAGGTTTGGAAGTGTCTGTGCAGCCCTTGGGAAATACTGGGAGTGATCACAGCAGGCACAGTGAAATCTAGTGTCTTCCTGGGGTATATAGGTCAGTGACCCACTCCTGGGACAGCCTCCCTACCCCCATGGGTGGCTAGAGGCTCAGCTGACAGGAGAGTTGGCCCTGCCAAAGGAGAGATGTTGAGCCAAGCTGGTCCAGGGAGTTGCGGGGGAAGGTGCCTTGGCCCTCAGTAGGGACTGAATCTGGGATGTGATGTGGCCTTTTGGTGAACTTGGTGCTTCTGGGGTAAGTCCTGACCCAGGCCTGTGAGGCTAAGCTGCCTTCAGGTGCAGGCATGGAGGCTCCAGTTTCCTTGCCTGCCTTGTAAGTGGTGGCCATAGCCATGGCCAGTGCCAGGAGCTTGCAAATGACCTAGTGACAGCTATGTATGAAGATGCCCACCACACCCTTTCCAGCTCTGCACAGGGGTCTGATGTCAGAGGCCATGCTTCTGGGACTGTTGTGTCTCCAAGCCAGGCACAAAGCCCTGGGATGGAGAAGGTACCAATCAGCTTCATCCTACAGATGGGAATGGGGCTGCCCCACTGGAGAGGTGGCTGCAGTGTGCTGTGGTGGGAGTTGCCTGAGGCCTGGTTGGAAGCTTTTAGCATGGGAAGCTCAGCCCATAGACTGAGATGGGGGATGGATCCAGCACCTGAGGTACCCTGGAGGAGGATAGAGTCATGGGATAGAGTATGAAAGCCAGCAATGGCTACTCCAGGAGAAGCTGCTTTAGAATGGCAGAGGGGCAGGGTGTGATGGGATGGTAGAATGGAGGCAGGAAGAGGGTCTGGTGGAGAGTGGGGAGTGCAGGCCAGCCCCCAGAAGAGGAGCCCCAGGCTGCCAATTGCAGTAGGATAAGGCCTTGCCCATCCTTTACCTCAAGGGGGGTGGTGCTGAGTGGATGTCACCCAGGTAAATTCCAGGGGCTGAGTTCTGATAGAGGACACACCCAAGTGCTATGGGAGTTGTGAGGGCTGACAAGAGTACCTTTTCTGCTGCTGCAGAAGCCAAGCCCCTCCTGGGACAGAGGCCAGAGCAGGCAGGTGGCCCGTGTGGGCTGGGAGCCATGGCAACTCCCTAAAGAAGGATGGAGTGCCCCCAGGCTCACAGCCTCTAGGGCCAGTGGAGATTGCAGTCTCCAGGTTGCAAGGTCCCTGGCTTCCTGTGAAACTCAGGCCCTTGCCTCCCTCCCTTTCTCCAAGTGGTGGGGCTGCAAGCAGCTCTCCCACATGCTTGCTGGGTATTCCAGCTGGGAGATGGGTTTGGTGGACCTCACTAAACTATCTTTGGCATCAAGCTTGTCCTTTGTGCGAGTTGTGCTGGGGCCACAGTGACAAGCTGGGGGCTTCCAATATTTAATCTCACATTTTCAGAGTCAAAAGTCTGAATTCCACAGTGTAGGCAGGATGAGCTCCACCAAAGGCTCTGGGGGAGGGACCTTCCTCCCATCCAGCTCTGGGCAGTTCCAAGCATTTCTGATCAAGGCCACTGGAGCCTGCCACTTGTGGTCTCCACCTCTTCCTTAGTATTCATTGTCCCTCAGTCTCTTTTATGAGGAACTTGTGATGGTATGTAGGGGCCATCTGCATAATCCAGGATAATCCTACCATCTCAAATCCTTAATTTAATCACATCTGCAAAAATATAACATTGATGGTAACAGTCCTGGACTCCAGGGATTAAAACGTGAGCCTGTGGGACACCACTCACCCCTTCCTCACCCAACATTCCCCACACATACATGAACACTTGCATGCTGATGGTCTGTACCCAGCCTGCTGCATGGCGAGACAGTGACAAAGGTGAATCTGTACATGACTTATTTTCCTTAGCACCTGTCTTGTGCTGTGGGTGGGGTCACAGGGTTTGTGGGGTGATGGCAGGAGCCATTGTTCCAGAAGGAACCAGGCTCTCTGGGGAATGATGGGAGGGCTGTGCTTGACAGGCAATCCTGGGAACATCACAAATGCCTTTCCCTTCTGGCTTCACCATGTTGATTTATCCAGGGAAAATAAAGGCATTGATCAGCTGTTTGATAATCGCTGGTGCTGGTGTGCTGTGGCTGCTGCATCCAGAAAAGAGCTCTGACCCCAAACCTAAAATGCGCCTCCCATCTACTCTGAGTTCAGACTTCTCTTATTTTGTAATGGTGTCCTTGAGCCCAGAGCTCCAGACCAGCTTTTCTTTCTTCCAGCTCTAAGTAAAAATGTATTTCTGCTCCTGAAGACAGGTTGGCAGCAGACTTCTATGTTGCTTTCAGGGAATTCAGGTCCTCTGTGAAGGTTATAATTATTTTGTTCCAGAAGGAAATTAAGGCCTGTAATTCTAGGCCTGCTGCGGGGGCTAGGGCCTCATCCCAACCCTTGGCTCCCAGCAGCCTGTCTCTGCCACCTTTTATGGGTATTGGGGGGCGGGGGGACAGTGCTGAATGGGAACACTTGATGTTCTACATGAGTGCTAGGTGATCAGGGTTCTGGGGCCTGATGGGCAAAGCCTCTGGGTACCCCCTGCTCAGCTGTGCCTTGGAGGCCAGAGCCTTCTCTCCTTCCCTGCAGTGGGTTGCCTGGTGCTGGGGGTCTTGGTTGCTTCCCTGATACTTCCTCCCCAAGTTCCAGATACCTGTCCCCAACCCCGCATGCCTCCTCAAGATGCCATCTGGAGTCTGCTGTCCTCTGGTGATGCTTGGGTCAAGGTTTGGAACTCTGGGCATTTCCACCCTGTGACTCTGTCCTTCCCCAGCTTGCTCCCTTCCTGGGATTCGGCACTGACCACAGCTGCCTCCCCTGCTAGCGCCCCTCCCTGCAGTAGTTAGTACCTCGCCTCACCCATCTCAGGGGTGCTCAGCCAGGCCTGGGTGCCTCTCACAGGGAGGTGGAGGTCAGGCATGAGGAAATGTCATGAGCACTGGCTCTGTCATGAGCACAAGTGTCCACAGCACTGCATGTCCTTGGCAGTAGTTCCACTGCCTTTATCCCATGCAGATGCTAATCTGCTGTTCCGGTTGGCCGTCACCTGTCACTTATCACCACCCAGGCTCCACAGTGACCATAGTCACCTGGCTGGTACTGGCCTTGCTTCCACGTCCACGTCTTTGGGGATACACTTTGTACACTTTGTGGACCTCTCCTGGGATCAGTCTCTTCCCAGGAAGTCCTGGTTCTGTCCTGACAGTCAACACACTTGGGTTTGCTGTTGTGTTTGAGTTGTTTCTGGGCCTTGGATGCCAACACAGCTAAGCGTTACTTTTCTTGTGCTAAAAGGCTTGACTCATAATGATATGAATGTAATTGTTTTACTTATATAAGTGTTAATATATATAAAACAATGTTTTACATCATACATATTTAGATATAATTTTTTTTTTTTTTTTGGTGGAACTGGGGATTGAACTCTGCCCTTTGTGCCTGCCAGGCAAGTGCTTATTCTACTGAGCTATCTCTCCAGCTCCTATATATAATATTGTTTTACTGTGTTATTATAGGTTTGGAGTAACAAGGCTACTAATGCCGCTCACCAGGAGGGGTTACTACTGCAAGTGCAAGGGGTCATTGCTGAGAATGGTCTAGGAATTTCTTTATAGATCTTTTTTCCTAGCGTATGATCCTTTGAGGTATATGTCACATTCCTGTGATTCAAAGTTATTGAGACAGTTTTTCTCTGGTTAAGTCATGACCTCATGACCCAGGCTTGTTTGCTCCATTTTACTTTACATTTTGAAAATCTAGCTATGTTTTGTAATTCCACAGCACTTCCATTGCTCCCCCATCCCGGCTTCCCTCACGGCCCCTCCTGACCCTCCCACCTCCCACGAGTGTGTGGCCTGGTCCAGGTAGTTGGTGTGTGTTTTCAGTGTGGCAGGTTCACACACACATGAGCCCTTGAGGACTGCACAGCACCCCATGCCAGCTGCCGCACCTCAACCCCTACCCAGAGAATCCCTCTTTCTTCTTGCTGTGCACAGAGCTCTCTATGGTCTTTCTGTGGCAAGCAGTCAGTGGAAGGTTGGAGCTATCAGCTTGCTCAGCTGTGGAGAAGATGTGTGGGTAGACAGGTGCCCTGTTCCTATCCCCTAGGTAGTTCGGAGAATCCTGAGATCCCAGAAGCTTCAGCCACCAGAGTAGCTGAGCTCACCTCTGTGGCCCTAGCCCATCAGGCAACGGGTAGGCTTTTGGGGGTGCAGTCAGCCGTTCCATCACTGAACCCTTCTTTTGCTGGGTGAAGAAAAGCTTCAAAGGCTGCTGATGTGGGTGATGGAAAGCTCCTGGGCTGGGGGCCGTCTCCTCTTGAGGTCTGTTGTACATTTTTCTAATGAGGATCCCGGCTGATGGATGTTTAACGACATTTCCAAAGGTCATGCTGCTGTTGATGGAGAGGGACTTGGGCAGTTTTAATTATCTCCTGGGGCTGTGTTTTTTTTTTTTTTCAGCAAACCTTGGTTGCTTTGATTTGAACCCCTTTTAGACCCTAGAGTCCTCGATTAGGGGAAGGCAGGAAGAATACTTTCCAGGTATGACTGTCCTTGCTGTGACAACAAAGAACCTGTTAACAGCCCCACTGGCCAGACTGACACAGGCCCTGACCATTCACAGTTTAGCAAGGATGATCCTGAGGGCTGCCTAGAACTTCGAATACAGACCCCTGGCCAAGAGGACTGTCCGTCCTCAAATGTGTTTCAGCCCTTAGGGCAGGGGTGGACTAGGAACAGCCAAGGGACAGTGTCCATAGTGTCATCATGAATGGCCTAGGGGTATCACTGACCACCTTCTGTATGCAGATTGGGGGGAACCCAGGGGTCTCAGGGCACAGAGGCTCCTCACCTGTGGGACCTGTCCGCACATGGCCTCACCAAGTCACACGTCTGTGAACTAAGCACTGCCTCTTACTCGCACTCACCTTTGAGAATCTGGAGAGGTAAGGTCTCCTGATTCTGTGTATTCTTTACCTTTGTCATTGCTCAGTGTGTACACAGATACACACACACCAACAGGCACACATATTTGTACATACCTGCACATACAGGAACACAGCTACATGTTCATTATGCAAATAAACAGAGTCTACATGCAATTTAAACACATGCTATGGATGTGGACTGGGCCCTGTGGAGAAGATTTCTGGGCCTCCACTGCGCCATCTATAACTGTTGTGGGTCAAATCATGTCCACCACCATAGGTTGAAGTTCTCACTTTGGTGTCTGTGAATGTGGTTTATTTGGGAATGGGGCATTTACATATATAACCAAGATAAGGTGTAGTCTCTGAGTCTCTGAAGTAGATTAGGCCTCATCCATAGCCTGTGTCCTGTAGGAGGCTTAGACTCAGACACAAAGAGAAGCCATGTGACACTGGAGGCAGAGACTGGAGGGATGGGACCACAGGACGCAGTACCTGGGCCCACCAGTAGTAAGCAGTGCCCCTAGACCTGGGGAAGGAGTGGCCTTGTGGCACCTGGACTAAGGATCTCTGTCCCTCAGAGCACTGAGCGAACAGGGTATGATGCTCACAGCCTGGGTGTGTGGTCCTTTGTTCGGTTTGGTTTGGTTGTTTAGACAAGATCTCGTCATGTAGTATGTATGGGCTGGTCCGGAGCTCTGTAGTCCAGGCCAGCCTCAAACTCCTGGCAGTCTTCCTGCTTCACACTCCTGAGTTCTGAGACCGCAGGCCTGTGCCGCTATGCTCAGCTGCTTTTGTTGTGGCCCCCTGAGAGCGCTGCATAAGCCAGACCGGTGCTTGTACCCTGCCCCCTAGATTATTAGCCACTGAGTGATGCGGGATAGGTCTTCAGATCTCTGGGCTTTGGCCTTTGTTGGCAGCTGAGGAGGAGAGGACGTAGCTGCCTGAATCTGAGCTGCCTGGATCTGTCTGTGCTGAGCCTGACCTGGCTGACTGCAGGCAGCAGTGTGAGGAACAAGGCCACAGCTGTGGTTTACAGCAAATGTCCCCCAAAAGCCTAGTGTGTGGAAGATGATTAGCTCATGGGGGTACTGTATTCATCAGTTGATGAGTTCAGCAGTTCAGTAGCTCAGTGGCTGTTGGGATACGAGCCCTGGCTGGAGGTGATCACCAAGGGTGCTTCCTGGCTGCAGTAGGAGGGGTACCTTCTTCTCCTGTGCCTCTCTGCCATCTCGTTTTTGCCTTGGACCATGAACTGAGACTGGGCCAGAGCCAACCTCCCCTCCTTTAAGTATTTGTGGATTTTTTTTTTTTTTTTTGGGCTGGCTCAGGATGCCTTTTAAGGGCAGGTCTGGTAAGGGATGAGGATCTGGGGAATCGAACCACAGTATCCAGAATCTGACTGCTTCACTTAAGCAGGCACCTAAACAACTGAGCTAATGGGCATGCCCCCTGGCAGTCTTCCTGTTTCAGACCTTAAGTATAGGTATTGGGTATTTTGTTCTAGTGTTGAGAAAGGGAAAGGGAGGCCCTGCTGGTGACTTCCCTGCCAGAGCCCCTTCTGCACCACAGAGTACAGGAGCGTGGTGCAGGGCACTACTACTCAGCAGTGCCCTTGGGGCTGGGCCACGCTAGTCTTGGCATGGGTTGAAATTTAATCTCGATTGTGTTAGTCTGACTGTGAGAAAGCGGCAGATCCTGTTTGTAAAATGCCAAGACCCCTGAAAACCCAAAGTGCAGACACTGGACTATGTTCTGCTACAGGGACCTTATCAGGGGCTCTGAGTTGGGCCCACTAGTGAAGGAGGGCCAGCTTTGGGTGGGTGGGGAGCAGAGTGTACTCACCCTCTGTCCCTTCCTGGCCTCCTCATCCTTTGTCCCTTCCTGGTCAGGGTCTGCAGCACTGTTTGGACAAAGCTTCTCCCCAAACATATGGGCTTAGGGGTGACCATATGTCTGCCCAGGACCTATCTGCTATCCAGGTAGTCAGTGAGGGTGGAGCCCCAACCAGCCAGGCCTTGGGCCTCGTGAAGTCCCTTCTCAGATATAGGCCATACTCCAGAGAGGGCTTCCAGGGGCACAGTGCCTAATTCTGTCCTCAGATATGCAAGTCCACCAGCTATCCCCAAGGGACCACCTCCCAGACTTCCTGCTGCCTCTTTTCTGCTCTTGTGCCACCTCCACTGTCCCTCAGCAGTGGAGGACTATACATGGGGGTGGGGGGCTAGATGTCCCCTCCTCCTCTTCCCAGGGGCATGCTGGGCAAATTCCTTTTCCATAGTAAGATCTCCATGTGACCTCTTCTTGTCCTTGGGATGGAGGGATGTGTGTCAGGGTCTTAGCAGCTGCCACAGGTGGCCTAGGGGTCAAGTGTCTGTCCTGCCCTGGAGGCACCTGCAGAAAGAACACATCCCAAGGTTTCTAGAATGACCTGCTCCTGGGGTTGGGGTTGCAAGTTGGTAGAGTCAATCACTCAGGGCAGCACTGGGTGGAATGTTGAAACATAGTCCAGGGCTTTTATGGTTTGGACTTTTTTCTTTGCAAACAGCAAAGGGTATCCTGGGAAGCTGGCTAGTACTGGCCCAGCCTTTCCTGCAAGAGTATAGGGTGGGCCCAGGCTTCCCTTCTATGTATGTATATGTGGCTTGCTGTTTTCTGGAGGTTGCTAGTGGGTAGTTCTGACCATGTCTTATGCCTGGGAGCTGGGCCTTGGAGGGTAGGCAGACTGTGACTGAGTAGTGAGCTCTCAACTTGGTGGGTGTCTCCTTGGGGCCTTAGCAAGGTCTTTCCTGTGTTGTGTTTGGCAAGAGTGGCCCTGCAGCCAACCATGTCTGATGCGTGGGTCCTTCTAGAAAAGAACGTGACATCTGAGGCTCCGGGTATTCCTCTGGGTAGGGCCTGAGAGCCAGGTTGCTCTGAGCAAGGGTGGTTGTAAATGAACTCTCACACAGCAGCAGGCGCAGGGGCCAGGAAGTGGGGCCCATTCTACAGGCCACTGTATGTGGCTGGGTCATCTCCTACCCCAGGACACCTGAGTGGTCATCAACCAACGTCCAGTCCCAGCTTGCCACCCATTTTGCTTCAGTCCTGCATGGTGGCCTCTTCTGGATTAGAGTCCTAACTTGTGCCTGCCAGGTGGGTGCAGGGTCTCCTTATGACCTACTTCCTGGTGATCTCAGATGTGAATACTGCTGTGATGGCCTTGAAATGTCCCCAAGATTGTCTTCACCTTCTGCCGGAACCTGCTGCAGGCCCCCAGGAGCCCCACAGCCACTGTCTACCACTGCCTGGCTCTCTAGTGGCCACTGCTCCTCAGGTTGGAAGGTCTGAAGCCAGGTTCAGGCTTCTCAGGCTTCAACAGAAGTGTCCTTTGGGATGACCTCCCCACCTTCCCTGGGGAGAGGCCACAGTGGGGTGGATGGGCAGAGGGGGCGGGGTCCAGGGCATCTGACCAATTCCCTTTCAGCAGCTATGCATGGAAAGTGCTGCTGGGGTGCAGGTGGGGGTTTGGGGAGAAGTAACCCTGAAGATGTATGTCACTTTCCTGCCTTGATTCTTCACATCACAGAATGCTGTCCCCAAGCACCCTTTCTCTTCAGAGTTATATGTAATCCTGCTTTTAAAGCCCACCAGTAATTGCAGTACAGTGTGTAAAGACTGTCTTCGTATTCCTAAAGGAGGTTTTCAGAGTCTTAATTTTTCAGTTTAGGTATCACTGAGGGAGTTTATTCTGTGGAAGTTGAAGTTTCTGGACAGTTACATTAAAAAAAAGACATTGCTTAGCCACACTTGTGATCTTCACGTTGAGCTAAGTCAGGATTCATTATCTTCTTTTTTTTTTTTTTTTTTTTTTTTGCAGAACCAGGGATTGAACTCAGGCCCTGCGCTTGCCAGGGAAATGCTTATTCCACTGAGCTATGTCCCCAGCCCCTCGTTTGTTTATCTTAACAATTGCAGTCTGTGTAGGTAACAGTGACTGCTTTACTTCCGTTCATTCTTGGTTCTTTGCAGTTGATCTGTACCTCACATTTTTATCTTATGGATGGTGCAGTCTTGTCACTTGTTCATCTCCAGCTCTCACAGAGAAAAATGTTCAGTGTCTCTGGACGTGCTAGGTATTTGTTTTAGTTTAATGTCTTGCTATGTTGACAAACTTCTACAGAATGTAGAGGCTTGACACAGTGCTGGTTTGCTCTTTCTCAGGATGTTGTCTGCTCACTGGGTAAGAACATTGGTGGGCCTTGGAATTTCTAAAGTGATTCTACTCACATGATGGTACAACTAGGGCTGCCCCCATGTGCAAGTACACATGTGCATGCTCTGCTCTCTTACCCTGGTGGACATGAGGCATGGGACCCTGAAGAGCTGGCTAAGGCATCGCAGAAGACATCAGTGCACTTAAGGGCCCTCAGAAAGCCACACCTCAGAGTCCCCTGCATGGTGGGTCAATAGCTAGAAGGACCCAGGACACAGGCCTCTCTCTCTTCAGTACTCTTTTATCTGGCCCTATTGCCAGACTGGGGCTGACCCTCTGATCTGGTCCCTCCCACCTGAGATTCTGCATGTTCCCCAAGTGTGGCCAGCCATGGGTGCCAGGAATGGGCATCAAGCGCAGTGGGGCTCATGGACACGGTGAGGGCCTGTGGGAGCTGCGATCTCTGGGGGGTCTCTGGAGAGGCTAGCAGGTCTCGGCCCTGGAGCTAGGACCCCAGCAGGCCTTTCCCCCACACTTGGCTCTACCATAAGAGTTTGCCTTTCTGCTCTTTCCAAGGTCACCGACGGTGAGGATGCAGCTGTTGTCCCGGAGCTTCTGATTCCATCCAGGTGACCCTACACACCTCCTGGCCAGCTTTGTGCCGACACACACTGGGTACAGTGGTCTGCCTGGCTACAAGGACCAGGTGTGTCCAGGAGGAGACAAGACCAATGCACAGTGGCGCCTCTTGGCTGAATGTATTTATTCCCGTGACTCAGGCTACAGTGCTCCTCGCTTGGAAGGAGCCAGGAACTCAGTGATGCGCTTGCAGCTTCACACGCTGGTGTGGGCGACCTCCAGGCTCGGAATTCCCTTGCAAGAGCAGGGCCTTCTGCCCCAGCCTGCCTGGTTTCCAGTTGTGGGTGGCTGTGCCCAGCCGTGGATCTTCCCTCTGGGCATGGCTGTCTCAGCTGCCCAGCTCCAGCTGTTTGCAGGCTTGACAAAAACCAAATTGCACGTGTGGGGTTCTCCTTCCCAATCCCTTGGGCACGGGGTCTCTGTACACTTGAGTGCTGGGGACCTATCTGCATCTCACCCCATTCCTCTTAGAGCATGGGTCCCCCTGGGTGGCCAGCCCCGGCCTGCAAGGCCACCTTGTCCAAGAGATGCTGCTATGAATTGCCAGTACTGTGAGAAGGAGGTGGAGGGTAGACCCTGAAAACAGCACAACGTTAAGAGGAGAAACTGGCTCTGCTGTTTGTAAGAGTGCATTCCTTCCCCTTTCTGTCACTTTATAGACCAAAAAGAAAAAGGAACAAAAAGAAAAAATCTTGGTCTTCTGCTCTTTGTTTAAATGTAAGAAAGAAAAATCTAGGTTGATGATGTTACTTGAGACTGAGGCTGTGTTGGGGCTGTCATGTGCAGGGACCCTAGAGGCCTCTGGCAGTGTGAGGAAGGGACCATGGCCACATTTATCACGGTGGCACCATGCCAGGCGGACAGACTCTCCCTGCCTGGGCCTTCCTCCTGTTTCCTGGTTGACACTTAAATTTCCTGGATAGAGACAACCCCCTGCAAGTGGGGGTAATTTTGCTCTTTGTTCCTACTGGTAAAACTTCTTTAATCATATTTTTTTAGCTTTCTCATTCAGAACCCAGGGACATCCCAGTGATGGTGGTGGCAGCTCTGCTTGTTCCTGATTTTACTGGAGTGTTCTGCATTCTAAGGGTTCCACTGTCCTCGTGAAGGACCCTGGGAATGTAAGCGAGGGGTGACAGTAGACACCACCAGGGTCTTCTCCAGGTGTTATCAAGGGGACTTGACTCAGAACTGTCGCCAGCAGGCCAAATGACTGTCTTCTCTGGAGACATGGGTCTGGGCCTGCTCTTGGGAGTCAGACCAGGGTGTGGCTTTCAAGTTTATTTGTAGCAGCAGAGCCTTTCTCCAACAAAATTTCAATGAGATGAAGGCTACCCAGAAGGTGCTGTTCCCGGCCACTCCACTCTGAGACACCCCTACCTCCAAGGCCCAAGGGCCTTACAGGGCTTTGAAGTGGGACAAGGGGACCTTATATGAGAGATAGAACTTTGAAGGAATAAGAGCTGCCAGCCTCTAGGTCTGTACCAGGGCCATCTCAGGAGAAGTAGGGGCCCCAGAGACTAGGCCCCACCACTGTCACACTGTCGTTACACTGGATCAGATTCTAAATCACTCCCACCCACAGGGTCCCTAGGAAGAATTCCTGTCCCTGTCAGGTTGGGTCAAAAGAGCCTGATCTTGTCTGGAAGCACACACAACCCAGCAGTCTACACACTTATTTATGTGATGAATTATGCATTTTCCAGAACATCAGGCCAGAGCAGGCCACTGGCCCCTGTCCCAAAGCCGGGGGTGGGGGTAAGGGAGGTCTTCCTTCTGTTGGGGATACAAGGACTGGGTGTGGCTCTGTGATCACCCCACCCTGGGAGCCCCAGCAACAGCCAAGGAAGGGCTGGCCCTGCCCTTTGCCCGTGGTCAGCAGCACCCACATTCCTTAACCACAGGCTCTGGCTGTGGGACAGAGCAGGAAGGAGCCAGCTTCCCTCAACAGAATGAAGAGTTCCTTGTGAGCCACTGGCTGCAGGCGTCCACCTTTAAACCAACCTGCCAGCATGCCCTGGATCTGGCCCTTCTGCTACACTTGGCCTTCACCGAACCAAAAGTTCTAGGGTCCCCAGACTAGTGACAGTGCTGTTGCTGCTGCTTTCTGGAAATGTGAATCCTCATGTTAAATCAGTCTGCTTGTTGAGTCCAGATCTCAGCTTCATCTGGACCTAAAAGGATGGAAGGATACAGTCTCTCCAAATTGCAGGCAGTGTCTGTGAGCCAGCAGTACCTGCCCACAGGGTCTGAGAGTGGGTCGGCCCTGTGGGCCTCACCCAGAGGAGCCAGAGGCTCCCATGAACGTTGTCCTGTGAGCCCAAAATAAGTGAGAGGTCCCTGTTTGGAAGTGTTACTGCACGTTACACATGTCTTAGTTCAACACAGTTCAGGACAACTTACCTGGTGCTTCACTTGCCAGGCAGGTCCATGAGGGCCCCGATGGATGCCTTCTGGGGTCAGTCCTGGCCCTCCAAGCGTGGTCCCTCATGGCCCTGACACCAGCAGTTCCTGGGAGAGGATATTCTTCCACTGTAGTTTGAGGGCCTCTTGGTGCCCACCGTGGTGAGCAGGGCGTCTCAGGCCTGTCCTCTACTGAAGTCCACAGGAGGAGCCAGATGTAGGAGATCGGAGCCCTAGGCTGGCCTGAGCTCAGTAGCCACCCTGGGAGGGCACTGTCTCCCAGCATAGAGAGGTGGATAACATTTCAGCAGATCTAATTTAAAGTGAAGGCAGCTTTTTGTTTTTAATCTTTACTGCTTTAGCAGATTAACCACACTCTGCTTTCATGGTTGGTCATACCACGGGCATCAAGGGGAGGCACTCTGGCTCTCAGTGATGCCGAGAATGGGGAGCGTAGCTGCTGGCCAGTCCACAGCAGCACAGCAGTTCCATGGTGATTCCAGCATGCCTCTCTGCTCAGCACTTGTGGGTGGGGGTAAGCAGCTCCACTCACCTCCAGAGGCCATGACAAAATGGCTACAAGACATGGGTGAGCTGAGGCCTGGTGTGCAGGCCTGCAGGGCCCAGAGCCCAGTCTTGTCTGTGGTAGCAAGACCGCTGTCCTTGCAGCCCTCATTGCCTGGCTACCCTGTGTGCCGTGCCCTGACCTCACATGGGACTCTGCAGCAGGTCCTGCTGACACTCCTGTTTGAGTGGGACATGCAGACAGGCAGGCTGAGGTTACCTCCATGGCTCCTGCTCTTCTCTGTACTCATAATCCAGGGAAGGGAGGGTATGGGGGAGGGAACCCATGGTAGGAAATACATGAGGGAGCCGGGCCTAGGGTCTCAGTGAGGCTGCAAAATGCACGGTAGGAGTGTGAACTGTGTAGAGGAAGCCAGCTTAGGACCCTTTCTACTTTGTCTTCATCTCCCAAGGATAGAATCCAGCCAGAGCTTATCCACCCAGCACAGTGCCACACTAGGCCCTAATCAGCCATCCGACTCAGAGGCCCTTGAGGCTGGGTGTGAGGAGGGCCCCATGCACAGCCAGGTGGGACCCTGGGTAGCACTTTTCCACAGCACACTCAAGAGTAGAATCCTTTCAGGTGAGTGTCTGACCTAACTGCTTACCAATCAGCGCTTGCTCACAAGGCTGGCCAACAGCCATGTGCTTGAGGCCAGCTGTCATTGCTTTGATATGGAGCAGGCTGGGCAGGGAGGAGAAGAGGGAGGAGGGGACAGCACAAGTGTATGCAGGACCTTGGTGTGTGTGTTCCTGCAACCATGCAGTGAAGCCTAATCCCTCTTCCCTTTAAAGAACCTGTCTCCCCACTGCCAGGCTGCAGCTGAGATGGTCTCCATGGGCTCTGGGTCTGTGGCCCGGCAGTATAGGACATACTGAGGTCTGAGAGGGGCCTGTGTCACAGAGTTTCCGGCCCTAGGACTGTGCTTTCTCTGTCCTTGCCGTGGCGTTGGGTCCACCTGGCCTCCCCAGTCCTGACCCTGTGCACACACCTTAGCTCTGCTGGGTCTCTGCTTCCTTACCAGGCACCTGTGCACAAAAGTGGGGGAGGGATGGCTCAGGAGGGGCAGGGGTGGAGACCTCACTGTGGGCTGGGCTCTTGGCCACACACTGGACCTGCATGGTAAGGTGCCAGGCCAGGGTGCCTGTTTCTTACAGCTGAGGAGACTGAAGCCTGGGGCACTCCGGCTAGTTCCTAGGATTAAGGGCACCAAAACCTTGAACACTTACAGATATTGCTGGGCAGCATAGCCACCCTGTGTGGCAGCTCCACGGGTCCCCCTGCAGATCTTCTGTCTTTTTCTGTTATTATAAGATGCAACCCATGAGTTGTAGGAAACAAGTCTTATGTATTTCTCCCCCCCACACACACACCCCATGAGTTTCCCATATGTTAACATGTGTGCTCTACAGACCTAGCCTTATGCCATTCTGGAAACTCTGTGTCAGTTCACCTTTTCATGGCTTCCTGTGTCCTGGGGCCTGTCCTTCTTCCCTGGCTCAGGGATGCTGGCATTAAGGGTATTTCAGCCCTCTGGCTACCAGGGAAGGAACCCCTAACTCGCTGGAGTTTGGCGTAGCCTGTGAGTGGCTCCTGTCCCTGTCACCCTCCATGGTAAGGAATCAACAGGGAAGAGCCAGACACAGATGGCCAGCTTGGGGCCCTGTCCCCACTCAGCAGGGTTAAGCTGCTTTGTACCCCAGAAGCCCTAAGGAAGCTTTGGGAAGGACAAACGCTCTGCTGGCAGGAGGGGCTTGGAACGGGCAGCTGATCTCAGACCAACTTCCTTTCCTCTTTGTTCAGCTCTCTGGGTTGGTGATATGGTCAGCTTGGCCTGTGGGACCTGGGTGCATGCCTTGCTTCAGTCCCACAGCCTGCCCCCTCCTCGCCGGCCTTTCCCCCACAGAGACACCACTGCCAACGAGCCTCTGCCCAAGCTGATTTATTTTTAGCTCCTGCCTGCCTGACACCACGGGGTTTTCACCAGGATCCACAGACAGGCGGGTGAGGCTCTCCAGCTCCTTCCAGGCCAGCCAGTCCCTAACCACTTTAGGAGGCAGAGAGGGCTCCCCCTGTGACTTTACAGAGGGAGGTAGGGCAGTGGGGGTGTCCCTTCTTCCTGGGTCCAGAGGCCTAGAGCCCAAGGAAAGGGCCCAAGGAAACTGGCAGTGGGGTGGGGGAGTGCTCATAGCTGGAGCAGGGCTGTGGAGTCTGGGGCACTGAAGTGTTACTCCTGAAGGTGCTGGGAAAACCAAAAGCAGTGCCAAGCCCGATCTGCTGGACATGGGACAGGGCCAAGGTGTGATGGGCAGAGGTTAGTAGTACTGTGGAGCTGAGGGGCAAGGGTCATGGGGGATGACAGTGAGAAGGGCAAGATTGGTGTGGCTGGCATGGTAGGGACAAGCTGGGGTACAGGAACACCATGGGGAGGGCTCCCAAGGCTGCAGGCCACTGTGCAAGAGGGTAGGGGCTGGGGCATGAGTTCCAGCTGCCAGAGTTCTGGGCAGGCCCTGGGCAGGATCTACACATCCCTAAGCAGCAGAGCTAGTGGGAGTGCACACAAAGACAAGGTCTCTGGGGAGTGCACAGCGGAGGCTGCTTTTGGGTGAGCAGGCCACGCCCCCAGGAAAGCAGAGCTCAGAGCTCAGCTGCTCAGCGAGGAGGCAGGACTCCTTGACAGAAGAGAATCTAGGGGCAGTTTAGGGCCCACTATGGTGGAGAGCACCCGGCCTTGGATCCTTGCTCTGTATGAATTTCTCCTAACTGCCACTTGCCACCGAGAGCAGTCCTAATGGGGCACTCACTGCTGTGGCTGCAGGGTGAAGATTCATGGCAGAGACCAGCAGTGGGGACTTAAGACACCATGGAGCCTGCTGGTCTCCACTTTGGGCTGCTGGGAAACCTTTAAAAAATACAGTTTGTTGGGGCTGGGGAAATGGCTCAATGGAATAAGCACTTTCCTGGCAAGCACAAGGGCCTGAGTTCAATCCCCGGTTCCGCCAAAAAAAAAAAAAAAAAAAAAAGGAAAGATTTGATTCCCTCAGAAGGAAACCTGGGGCCCAGCCAAATAGCTCAGCAGACATGGGCTGGAAGTTCAATCTCCTGGCCTGCTGTGCCAGCCCTGCCCCTTGGGCACACTGACACTGGGCTTGGTGGTACATGCCTGTAATCCCAGCACTTGGGGGGCTATAAACAGTAGGGTCACTACAAGTCTGATCTATGCAGTGAGATTCTGTACACCCTGTCCTAAAATACAAAAAAAAAAAAAAAAAAAA
>PVKA01005481.1:0-90052 GCA_004027165.1 Ctenomys sociabilis
TCTCCCTCAGACTCACCACCCTCTCACTGATCTGGGAAGCCTGGTGAGTCCTGTAAATTCGCTCTCGCTGGGAGAGCTTGGCGCGGGATCCAGGAGGCCGCTGGAGTCAGCCACTGTCTCAGGCTGGTCTCTGGGGCTGGGCAGGCATGGACGGGATGGAGCAGGATGGCGGAGTCGGCCGCGCTGTCTCTGGCTGGTCCCAGGGGCTGGGCGGTGATAGGCGGGATGGAGCAAGATGGCGGAGTCGGCCGCGCTGTCTCTGCCCGGTCTCAGGGGCTGGGTGGTGGTCGGCGGGATGGAGCAAGACAGCGGAGTCGGCCGCGCTGTCTCTGCCCGGTCCCCTGTGTTCTTTCTGCTGAAAAGATTTGACATGGTCTTCTCCTCAACCTGAGAAGCCCTCATGGGTTCTGCAGGTGCCGGCAGAGATGTTGTTTCCCCTAGGAGTCTTTCTTGATTTCTTTGTCTTCACTGTAGTCCTGCGTGTCCCTTCTCTAGGCATACATTATGTACTTGTCTTTTTTATTCACTGGACTACAGTGAAAACAGTACCTTGAACTAAAGAGGTCCCTTAGTAAATATCTGACAAGGATTTCTTTAGAATATTCTAATGCCTTTAAAAAAAAAAAAAAAAAAAAAAAAACTTTCATGAAGTGTGGACACAACTTCAGCTACTATTACCATTGATGCAAGTCATGCCCTAAATTATTACTGAGACTTTCATATCTCATGCAAAGGACAAGCTAATGTGAAAATTGCTAAACTGAGATTTGAGTGCATCAAACAAGGTACTTTAAAGACCTGGGATGTCTCTGAAGTTTCCATGTGTCACTCCAGTGATGAAGGTGGACAAGGATCAGCTATTGATTCATCGGGTTAAAAGCCCTCCCATCACCCTTAGGAGCTGAAGGACTTGTGCCAAAGATAAGTGGCAAAAGCAAATGCATCCTTGTCTAGCCTTTTGCATGTATGGTTTCAGGATGCTAAGGAGAGGCTGTGCATTAGAAGGGAAGAGTTGGAATGTGCCTGCTTTTAGGAGGGTGTGTCATGCAATAAAGCCCCAGGACTTGAGAGTCCAGACTTGGTTCAGCTCTTGGCTTCACTTCTGGCTCCATCAGGAAATAGAAACTTTGGTGAAATTCTTAGTTTATGCATCTGTGAAATGGGGCTCATAGTATCCACTTTGCTTTATTTTTTTTTGTTAGGAACTAAATAAGGTAATTGCTTTAAAGTATGTGACATACATTGAAAAACATTAGTAGTTTGTAAAACATGGTCCCATTCATTTATACATGTATTTAAAAATCATTGCATGATGAATAAGCAAAGCAAATAAGGTAGAAAATGTCCTTCCCCTTGTGAAGTTCTAACTTGTGGAACAAAATCTGAAAAGGCAACAAACATTAGTGAGTAAAAGATGACAATTTTGTCAGTTGACTCAATGATGTGCTCTGCTACATTCTGTTTTTCTTTTTCTTTCTTTTTTTTTCTTTTTGTCTTTGTGAGACAGGGTCTCACTATGCAGTTCAGGCTGGCCTTAAGCTCACTTTGTAGCTCAGGCTGGTCTCAAACTCACAATAATCCTCCTGCCTCAGCCTCCCGAGTGCTGGGATTACAGGCATGCACCACCATGCCTGGCTTACATTCTGTTTTGATCTAGGATTCAGTCTAGGGGCTCCTCAGTTCTTCATTGATTTTCATGACTGACATTGGCTGAAGAGTCAGCCACTCACTTTGTAGAATGTCTCTCATATTGAGTTTGTCTGATAGTTTATTTATTTATTATTTATTTATTTATTTATTTTATTGAACTACAAATGTCAATCAGACAGTTTCAAGACACCTTAACAATACAGATTCAATAAATTAATACATTGCAGACTGTTTTCATAATGTTTTGGTATTGTACAAGGTGCATACATGATATTATATTTACAGATATTATTTTAGCAGATATCTCTTATCAGTGAATTAAGAGTGTAGCTGTTTACTTATTTTATTTGTTATACCTGAATTATATAAAAAATTCAATAATTATTTTCCTAGTGGATGACCATAGTACTACAAGCCGACATAATATCCTGTCCAACCACCATTAGTGCAGATCTTGCCTCTCATAGAATTATGTAGAAGCACAGCATTATCTATCCCAACTGTACTGTCTACACACACACATCATGATTTTTTCTTTCTACACCCCTTCCTTTGTCTATACCTGTCAAAGGTGGGCACTCTGTTGTCATTCAACTAACTTAGGTGCTTGAACTTGACTCCACAATCCAACACAGTCAGCATTCTACAACAATAGTGAGTTATTCAAAGAAATTGTCGATCATAGTTATTTACAGCTCAGCTTAATATTATGGCCCCATGATGTATACTTCATTTTTATACTTTTCTGCTGGATGGTTAAGACCTAGGTAGATCAAGACTTACATACCAACACATGAACTTTATATTTCCTATGTGGTCAGTGAAGTCCACTCAGGGTTTATCTTGTAGTTCTGTACATTATTCTGTAGTTCCTTTGTCTGTGTCATCCAAGTTGATGAGTCACGGGCAATGCTTGATCAGTTTGCTCTCTGTGAGAGCTTGAGAGAAAGTTTTCTCTTCATGTGACTCTCCCCAGGCACACTATAGAACTTCAATCTCTTTCCTCTGTGGCTCCATAATCTCCTTGTTCAGAAAATTTGGAGCTAACCTGAGTTTCATGATGTTGCAGTACAGGTTCTCCTATGTCCTGAGTCTTTGCTGACCTTGAAAGGCTAGGGCCAAAATGTTGGCTGGCCGTGTGGCTCTTCTATTTCTCCAACTCTGACTTGTGATCTTAGGTTGTTAACCATCCAGAAGAAAAGCTGATTAGTATCCTGTAGCATATGCCATTCACTTTGCCTTATCTGACTCAACTGATTTTACTTGTTGTACGTTTCCTTTTGTATTTCTGCTTTTCACTTGTTATACTAGGGTGTCTGATAGTTTTTAAGCATGCACATTTTAAGGGCACAAAGCCAGCAAATGGAAGAGGTAAGATGTGAGCCCACCTTTCCTGACCCGTTATATCATGCACTTTCCTTTTAAAAGTTTCTCAGAGACTTAGAGATCAGAAGGCCTCAGCTCCATCCCTAGAAAAGTCCTGTTAACACAGCTGGGTTGTTAATAATAGTAGCAACTAGAGAGAACACTTCCGCTCAGGTGAACCTAGCTATTTTCTTGGTGGTCATTTAGCATCTCTGGATGTGAATAACAAATTTTTAAAAAAAGTCTGTAGTTATTTTATTACTTTTCTGTCATCATCTCTCAAGGTGACAATTTGTCCTACTTTAATAGAGCCGCTGGGGGAAAAAAAAATTAGGAAAATTAGACCAAATGCGGGTGGAATGCCATCAGACCATTTCAGTTCTATTATGATGTACTTTTCAAAACTGTAGGACATTGAACAAAATGCACTATTTTTTTTAAATGCCCTTTTTATTTGGAAAATTCTTTTAAAAAGCTGAACAATTGCTGTAGCTAATCTATAATTTACCCAAAATGTTGGGTACTTTATTATATTGATATGCTACGAGTTACTCACTAAATTTTCTCCAAGAAATTAGGAGACAAAAAGGATGAGTAATTCATGTTCTGAACCCATGTTCTGCCTTCTGCTTCATGAACTGGCCCATATATACATTTACAAAATCTGTCCAGGTGTTATGTTTTTTTAAGGTAGCTCAAGCAGCCCTAAATGAACTCTTCATAGCTTTCAGATTTCTCTTAAGCACTTAGTCTGCTGTTGTTCCTAAAGTGGGATTAGGAGACTGTCTTTAGGTGGGGCTGAGGGAAAGACCCTCCCCAACTAAGTTCTCATTGCTATAGAATATGATGGGGCAGGGTATGAGGAAAATGTCATATGTTATGTGTCTCATTGAGAGAAGGGATACAAATGATTGGGTTGTTTGTTTGTATTATAACTATTCATTCGCTATTATTCATTAAATTATAAGCCAGGCACAGTGCCTACTTAAGCAATCTTAGGTAGGCTCAAGGACGGTTCCAACCCAGGCACCACATGCTGAGGGCAGGCTGAGCCAGCAAAAAAAAAAGTAACTCAGACATCATCTCTCCATCCAGTGAATTGAGTCTGCGATTATGCAATACAGTCTGGCTCAACACTACTTGCTCAGCACTACCCAGAGTCATCTTATGTTGGCCTTCCCTGACCCCTTCATTCTTCCCTCTATAGCCTTCTCCTGCCTCTTCTCACAAGGAGGTTTGATGTTTTCTCATCATCTGTCCATGCTCAGGCACTAGGAGGATATAGAAGTCAGGCTTGGCTGAAGGTTGCTTTGCCTTCTGGAGACCCATCCTGTCTAAAGGCTGGCATCACCCTACGTAGAGGCAGTGATAATAACGCTCAATAATAACAGTTATAGCAGCAATGAATACCAGCTTGCATCACTTCATTATGCCACACTGTCTAGCTGAGGTCAAGCTCATTTTCTCTAATTGGTTGGCTCCCATGTCACTCTGGTTGTTAGTGACTGAGCTGTGTCTCATTTCCAATCCCAATTGATGTGCTGAGGCTCTAAACCCCTGTACATTGGAGTGTGGCTATATTTGAAGACAAGGCCTTTCAAGAGGTGACTGTTCAAATTAGGCCACCAGAATGGGTTCTATTCCTAGATGGCAGGTGTCCTCCCTCTATGGAGAGGAAATTCAGCCACACAGCGTTCTGCAGGTGCGCAGGGGTGCGATCGTGTGAGAGCTTCGGGAGAAGGCTCCCATCTGTCGGCCCAGGAGAGGGCCCTTGAAGAAATCAAACCCGATAACACCTTCACCTTGGACTCTGGCTTCCAGAACTGAGACAAAATACATTTCTATTGTTTGAGACCTCCAGCTGAACTGGGTTCAGCCCCGCATCTGTCTTAATTGGCGCTTCCTTCTTAGTCACAGTACATTACTGCCTGAAAATGCCAGTTTCCTCCAACCCTTTTCTCACTGTAAATAATGCCCATCCCTCCCAACCCAAGGACCTCTGCTTCTTTTCTTTGGAGTACTCATTACCATTTGTAATTATAAGTTTGATTCGATGATCCTGTTTTCCTATGTTTGTCTTTTTCACTGAGTGCTGTATTGTCATGAAGATGGGGTTGATTTTTGGAACCAGCAGTGGTGAAACGCTTTTTAATTTTTCTGCTAAGTGAAAGCCGGCCAGTCCTTTGCATATACTGAAATAGTACACCTCCCTGGACATTGGCAAGCAATAGCAATTATTACTGGGAGCTTTAATAATTTATACCTTAATATTACACACACATGGCTTAAGAGAGGAGTGCATCACGGAAATTCACTATGTGGCAAAACTAGCATTTGTTCTTCTGTGGTTCATGGCATGAAAAATTTGTCTGGCTGTGAGATTCTAAGGGTTGTTCCTCCCCTTTAAAATGTATTTAGTTGTTGCAATGTCTCATTAGGCAGCCTGTAGTGATCCTTCTGCTTTCAGTCTGCTCATGGTTGTGATTACAGGCATGGGCCACCCTGCCTGGACTCTGTGGCCAGATCAGCACACCCTGGAGGTGAGGCTGGTATGTGATTCCGCGGTCCCTGTGCTTGCCTGAGTTTCCCTCAGCAGGTGCTTTAATCCACTGAGCTATCTTGCTGGCCCCTCTATTATTCCCATTTTCTTTTAGTGGACTCCAAGGCAGGAAGGTGTGAACTACGTGATGCTTTCATGGAGGTATTTTTTTAAACCTTGACTCTGCATCCTATTAACATCTGGGTGAAGTGTTAGTGCTTATTTTGTATATAATGAAGTTAAAAAGAAAGAAAGAAAAGGCACGCAGATCTGTCACACCAGATGTGGCTGCTCAGTGAGCAGGAACCTAGTAGATGTTTGTTGGAAAGGTCATGCTCTGTTAATCACTTACTTCAGCCCGTGTAATATTGTGATGATAATGGTTATTATTTCTCTAACGATGTTCTCCCATGAGAGATGGAAACATAGTCAGCGTTCACCCTCAACAAAGACTGTTAGAAAAACTTTACTTCCCAAGGGCTGAATTTCATAAAGACAGATGATTTTTTTTTCTCTATGTAGCTTTTTATTTTTAGGTTTGCTGCTTTCTCCCCAACTTTCTTTCCTATTTAATGCTTTTAGAAAGCATGAATAGAATTCTATATTTTTATATTCTAAACATCACTCCTGCATAATTCAATTCTTTGTTGTTCTTTTTTCCAAGTTATGGTTTTAAAAATAATCTAGGACTAATTTGTCTAATGAATATGCAATTATTGCAAGAGTCTTTTTGAAGTTTTTGAAAACCTTCCGTCAGCATCTTTCTGGGATATGGAAATGAATGTAACATCAGGCATTTGGAAGCTGTTTTTAATTTGGCATGAGCAGGTATAATTTTTCCACATTTGAAAGCTGGGCACGATGCAGACATTTACTATGTGCTTATCATGGTTAGTTTAGTGCAGTTGCTTTCTAGTGTAGCTCCTTTATTAGTGCATCATTCCTAGTGGGGTGTTCTGGGGATGAAATCAAAGTAAGAGAAAAATATATAGGAGAGATGCAGCTCAGTTTAGTTCTGTCACTGTTCATGCCCAAAGCTTACAGATCATAGATACCACTTAGAGTGGGCCTATATCATGCAAGACACTTTACATGTGTCTTAATCTTTATGTAAGCATAAGCCAGAAAGCAAGGGAATATATTCACTATTTTATAATTAAGCAAAATGAGACTTGAAGCGGGTAAGAAATATCTTAAGATCACATAGGTAGTAAGTGGCAGAGCCAATGTTCTGAGCCACTTATCACTGAGCATATTTTCTGTGCAAGGCACTAGCTGTGAAGTTTGGCAAGGCTAAAAATGAACTTGGCCTGGATTCTACTTTCTGGTAGAAAGTGTTTACCTTCTGGTAAAAGAAGAAAAGACCAATAGCCATGATATGTAGCCAAGAAAATCAGAAAAGAGACAACATAGAGAGCCATGCCATGAATGTGGAAGCAAAGGAAAGGAGAAAAACTTTCATCCTGGTAGAGATAAAATTTATCTTTGCAGAAAGGTCAATTTCCCAAAGTTTTTGCATGCAGTTTTTTGCTTCCTGCCCACTGTGCAGATTATGATTTTGAAAGTGGCCCGTGGATAGAATTTTTCCGTGATTGTTTTTGACCCAGGAAAGCAGCCTCCCCCTGTGCATTTTTTTTCTCCAGTACCTGAGTGAAGAAGCCAGCTGGGCTTTCTCCATTGCTGAAGCAGGCAGAATCATCCCAACCCCAACCGTAGGACTCATTAGCAGCTGCTGTCAAATTGCTGTGATCACAGGCTGTGACAGGCACAGCACCTCCCAGCTCTTGCTGGCCACAGGCCATCTTAGTTCCCCATCAAGCAGCATAGCATTCGTTGCTGAGTGCCAGAACCCGACACCTCATGAACTATCATCTCCCTAGGAGATTGTTTTCCTTTGTTCTGGCAATAGGAACACGGTGATTTCACCCATACACAGTCTTTCCTTTATTTTTCCATCTGTGGTCCAGCATATATTTCAGTTTTTTTTTTTTTTTTTTTTTTTTTTTTTGGTAGGTACCAGGAGCACTACAACTAAATTAAGCACTTTAAGGAGAATTTGTCATAAGGATCTCAACAACTAGACCCAGGAACTAGAAAAATCATCAAGAATCAATGAAGTTACTTTCTCAGCAATTCTATCTTTTGGATTTCATAGACTAGTATTTCTGGTTGTTTCTGTGCATCTTTTTATTCTCTATCAGACCACTTGAGAAGTTTTTTTTTTTTTCTTGTATGTTCATGCCAGAATATGGTTTGTTATAGCTCCAAATATCCTCTTAGTTTGAGGTACCAAAAGAAGTTCTAAAGCATGACATTCTTTCAAAAAGCATTTAATGTATAAACATGGAACTCCTTAAAAATATTGTCTAGCCCAATGGCTAACATAATTCTAAATCTTTTACTTTCAGTTCTGGTACAAGACAAGGATGTCCTCTATCTGCACTCGTATTCAATATAGTTCTGGAATCATTAGCTAGAGCCATTAGAAAAGAGAGAGAAATAAAAGGAATAAGAATAGTTAAAGAATAAGTTAAATTATAATTATTTGCAGATGACATGGTATTTTACTTGGAAAACCTAAAAACTCCACCAAGAAGGGACTAGAACTGATACGGAAATTCAGTAGCATAGCAGTATACAAAGTCAGTACCCAAAAGTCAGTAACATTCCTCTGCACAGATAACAAACACACTGAGAGGGAAATTAGAGAAACAATACCTCTTACAATAGCACCGAGGAAAATGAAATACCCTGGAATGAATCCAACTAAAGAAGTCAAAGATCTTTTCACAAAAAAATTACAGTACTTTGAATAAAGAGAATGTAGAGGATTTCAGAAAATGGAAAGATATTCCCTGCTCCTGGATAGGAACAACCAACATTGTGAAAATAGCCAAACTCCTAAAATTGCTGTAAAGATTTAAAACAATCCTTATGAAAGTACCATCAACATACCTCCCAGTTCTAGAGAAATCATTCCTTAATTTACTAGGAACCAGTAAAGACCAGAATAGCAAAGGCAAACCTGGCCAACAAAGACAAGGCAGGAGGCACTATAATTCCTGATTTGAAATTATTCTACAGAGCTACTGTGATAAAATCATCATGGTACTGCCAACAAAATAGATCTGAAGATCAATGGAATAGATGAGAAGATGTACAAGCCTCTATGAACTGACTTAGCCACCTAATATTTGACAGAGGAGCCAAACATGTTTACTGGAAAAAAGTTAGCCTCTTTAACAAATAGTGCTGGAAAAACTGGTTTTCTACATGTTAAAAACTAAAACTTGACCCAGGTCTATCACCATGCATTAAGCTAAAGTAAAAATGGATTAAAGATTTAAACATTCAAACAGAAACACTCAATCTTCTGGAAGAGAAAGTAGGAGGAACTCTTAAAGACATAGGAGTAGGCAAAGAGTTCATGAACAAACATGTATTTGCACAGGAAACACTTGAAAGAATTAGTAACTGGGACCACCTCTTATTGAGAAGTTTTTGCACTCAGTTTCAAAAGAAATTACCACCAGTGGCTGGGGACATTGTTCAGTGGAATAAGCGCTTCCGTGGCAAGCGCAAGGACCTGAGTTCAATCCCTGGTTCCGTCAAAAACAAAACAAAACAGAAAAAAGAAATTACCAACAAAGTGAAAAGACAACTCTCAAATTTGGAATAAATCTTGACTCATAAGCTCAAATAAAAAGGTTTGCTCTTTAGAATTTATAAGAACTAAAAACATTAGGGCCCCAAAATTTAAAGACCCAGTCCAAAAATAGGCAACTGAGGTGAACACACCCTTCTCAGAGGATGAAATTAAAGAAGTGAACAAATATATGGGAAACTGCTCCACATCACTAGCTATCCATGAAATGCAAATTAAAACAACACTGCGATACCATCTCACTACAGAAAGAATGGCTATCATAAGGAAATCAACCAGCAACAAATGTTGGAGAGGCTGTGGGAAAAAAAGAACCCTTCTTCACTGCTGGTGGGAATGTAGACTGGTGCAACCATTATGGAAATCAGAGAGGAGATCCCTTAAGAAAGTAGGACTGGAAATCCCATTCAAACCAGCTATCTCCCTACTGGGAATTTTAACATAGGAACTGAAAACATCATATCATAGTGATATATGTGTATCTATGATTATAGTAGCACAATTTGTGATAGCAAAATCTTGGAAACAACCAAGATGCCCATCACCTAAGGAATGGATGAAATAGATGTGGTAGTTTTATACAATGAAATATTACTTAGCTATAAGGAATGATAAACTCGAAGCCTTTGTATTTAATTGGATGTCACATGAAGATATACTCATAAGTGTAATAAAACAGACCCACATGTGTAAACATCATATAGTCTCCCTAGTATAAGAACTCAAAAGAAGAAATAAAAATAGAAAGGTATAACATGATTATAAGGCAAGCAAGAACTTGAAGGTTAGACAATGAGTAGAGGGCAAGGAGAAAAGCTAGGAAACATGACATGAACAAAGCAATACATTTATATGCACATGATGGGTAAAGAAATAATCCTGAGAGAACATAAGCAGCTTTTTGAAACTAGCAGTTAATTGGTAGGATTCTCATCCTCACTACCTATATATGCTGATACCTGTGAACTAAGCAATTGCACTGAAAACAGCATTGTGTAGTAGTAGGAATGCCTGTCATTCTGGTCTTCTAAATACACACAGCTGTCATGAAATACCAATTGCTGACATATTGTCTCTCAAGTAAGTGTTTAAAAAACGGTAATAAATGGATACAAAAGTGAAGAAAAATATCACAGGACTGTCCTGCTACAATGCTGTACATGGTTATATTTCTAATTTCTGTGTGAAAATATGTAATTATTCATCCATAGTTTTTAAAATTTTATCTTTAATTTTTTCTTCATATTGTATAGGCACTTAAAGTTTAACATATCAATACTTGATGGAAAATACTTATTCCATGTTATGCCTAAGATGTTTGATATTCAGACAGATAGTGAGATTAAACTCATCTGCCTATGTTGTAGCATAATAATAAGCTTCTTTTCTCTTCTGGAGAGAAGACCAGAACCTAAAGAAGTTACATTTCTTGTTATATAGGTCTTGCTTTACCTTGGTATTATCCATCCAGCAGAAAAGTATACAAAAAATATAAAGAGTAAAGGCATGTTAATATGCTGAGCTGTGAAAGTCTCAAGTCAAGAACTTCTGACATTTCCAGTCTTACAGAAAACCTAAATTTGCAGACCAAAACTTAGAGAAAAAGGGCTTCAATGACAGCCAACATTTTGGCCCTAGGCTTTCAAGGTTAGTGAGGACTCAGGACATAGAACCTGTACTGTAACATCATGTAACTCAGTTGTGTCCCAAATTTCCTGATCAAGATTATGGGGCCATAGAGAAATGTGATCTATGAATGTGCCTTAGTAGAGTAACATGGAGAGAAAATATTCTCTCAGGCTTTCACAGCAAGCAAATTGGTCAAGCAATGGCAGTGACTCATCCACATGGTTGACACTGACAAAGGATCTACAAACTGTAGTACAGAGTTGCAGGATAAATCCTGAGGGGATTTGATTGACCTTATCAACACGAAAGTTACATTTCTTGTTATATAGGTCTTGCTTTACCTTGTTCTTAACCATCCAGCTAAAAAGTATAAAAATGAGGTAAAAAAGTAAAGCCATGTTAATATACTGAGCTGTAAAAGGCTCAAGTCAGCAACTTCTGACATTGCCAGTCTTACGGAAAACCCACTACTATTATGGACTACTGGACTATATTGGAATGTTTTGCTGAATTCACCCAGTTACAATATTTAAATGACAATGCAATACCCTTCTCTGGCAAAACTAGACAAAAAAGGGGATTCAAATGAAAGACCATTTTGTATCTGAATATTCAAAATAGTTAGGATAGATATGCAGGCATTTTCTCTTGATTTAATGAATAGAAACATTTGTTCTAATAGTTTTTGTGGACAGGACATTATGTCTGTGTCTTGTACAATGAATAACCAGTAAGACAACAATATGCAATGTATTAAGTATTGAAACTCCTAAAAATTAGTTTTGAAACTGTCTCATTGCTTTTTGCTTCTCAATGAACTTTTTAAAAATATAAAAATATTCTCTAAATGTATGCATTGTCTTAAAACAAGTATAACATTAATTTTTCAAATATCAGTGTTAAAAATTCTTCTGTTGCAGAAATGCCTTTTCACAAGTGTTTTAACATAGGAACCTAATAAATCACATATGTTTTCACTGGATAGGTCTCTTATGTTTTCTTTGGCCTGTAGATTTTCTCTCCTTCTTGTTATTTTTGTAATTTTTTGTTGAAAAATTTAGTTATTTTATGTCTCTGGTAAGGTTTCCCACAGGCTGACTCTCTCATTTTATTCAAGTGGTTATCATTAATAGTATTTTTCTATCACCTATATTTTCCATAAATTAATAACTACATTTATAGGTTTCATGAATATGAATTTTGATTTTCAGTCTAACAATTGAGGATGTTGTTTACTTTCATCAGATGGTGCATGATATCTTGCTGAGCCTTTTTTGTAATGACAGTAGCCACTAATTATTAACTAGAAACATTATTCAATTAGGGATAGCACAAACAGTAATATTCTAAATTTATCATTTCTTTTACTATTTAGAGTGTTTCTATTACAAATAATATCATCACTTAGAAGAAAAGATCAAATGCTTGATTCTTATTTAGTTTTTTAACATCCTCCAAAAGTGACTCATAATTATTTTGCTATGTGTCTTTGATAGCATTATGAACATGTGTTTCAATGAATATGTTCTTTCCATCTATCACAATTTCTATTTTTTTATTCTTTCTTGTGATTCTACCATTAATTATGTGACTATAGCATGTTGATTCACACATGGGTTCATTGAACATTTTATGTAAAGGATCAAATAATTTTTAAAAATAATTTTAATAAGAAACAAATAGCAATGAGACAGTTTCAAAACTGACTCGTAGGGTTTTCAATACTTAATACATTGCATATTGTTGTCTTAGTGGTTATTCATTGTACAAGATGTGGACATGATATGCTGTCCACAAACACTATTAGAACAAATCTTTCTACTCATTGAATTAAGAGAATGTAGTTTTGTATCTATCCTAACTATTTTGAATATACAGATACAAAATGGCCCTTCATTTGTATCCCCTGTTTTTGTCTAGTTTTGTCAGAGATGGGTATTCTATTGTCATTTAAATATAGTAGGTGAGTGAATTCAGCAAAATATTCCAATAGAGTCCAGTAGTCCATAATAGCAGTGGGTTTTCCATGAGACTGGCAATGAGCCTTTTACAGCTTAGCATATTAATATGGCTTTACTTTTTTACCTTGATTTTACATTTTTCTGCTGGATGGTCAAGAACAAGATTAAGCAAGACCTATATAACAAGAAATGTAACTTTTGTATCTGAGAAAGTCAGTCAAATCCCCTCAGGATTTATCCTGAAACCCTGTACTGCAGTTTGTAGATCCTTTGTCAGTGTCAGCCATGTGGATGAGTCACTGCCATTGCTTGACCAATTTGCTCTCTGTGAAAGCCTGAGAGAATGTTTTCTCTCTATGTGACTTCAAATAATTTTTTTTATCATTTTACATAATCCTTTACAATGTGGCTGGACCTTGAGACCATAATATTAAGTGATATAAACTAGACAAACAAAAAATGAGCATTACATGATTTCTCTTATGTGAAAATTCCAACGTATAAATACATTTATACATATATAGAATCTGCCAAAAAATGTATACACACTTCAGCAGTTTGCTGCAGTAATAAATGTCTAGAACCTAGTGGCTTCCACTTTGAGCACCTCTTATAATTGTGGAAGCAAAAGGTAACTGGTAGCTATATGTCTCAATAAATTTTGTATTAAAGTTTTTATACAAGTTTTTATTTTCCTGACGTATATATTTTTGGCAGCCTCCCATATATACATATGAAATGATAACCTATTGTGGTCGATAGAAAGGAAGGATTTTGGTTATCTGTTGTCAATCTCTTCTTCAACAATATAGGACTCTTTCATAGGTACATTTTACACTTACAGTTGAGTGTGTATACATGGATGGTCAATGACCACTACAATAATCAGTAGCTACTCTCTATTGGTGCCTGTGGGTCAGTGATAAATTGTCCTGGGCAATGAAATGACAGACAGTACAATTTCCTTAGGAGTCTGGTTACTTGAAGCCTATGGCCCATTTTCTTACCAATATCCAGTGCTCGTAGTGTTCTCTTGGAAATTGTGGGATCTTAATCATATACTGTACTGCTAATTTTGTTTGCTTGTCATATACTTACCATATAATATCACATATGTCATATGTTTGCTTATATATCATATAGTATGTTACCATGGGCGCTGATAATATATTGTACTGTACTACTAATTTTATTTGTTTATTTATAATATATATCACATTTTAATAACTTAAAAAACTATAGTGGCTTTTTAGTGGCATGAACAGTGCAATTCACAATCACAATAATCTTGGAGATCTGTCCAAATCTTTGGATTTGATTGGACTAAAAGAGACAGAGAGGTTAAAAGTTGGGGATTTGCGTTCAAAGCAAGAGTTTTCTTAGGCAGAATTGGAGACAAAGAACAGTTAAATATCAGTAGCAAAGATTGTAAGTGAATGGAATGGACTATTGGTTCCTGTGATTTGTTTTAATTTAACCAGTATTTCCTGAGCACCTGCCACATGCATACTAGTGTGTTACCAAACAGAGATGCAAAACAGCAAACACAGAATCAATCTTGCCTTTATGGGCTTTCAGGATAATGAGCAAAATGCAGCTTAATCAACTACCTACTCAAATAAATGGAAACAGAAGTGTGCTCAGTGTAATGCAGGCCAAGTTTGCAGCACTATGGGAGGTCTAAGAGCCGGGGCTGATGCTCTCGGGGTCAGGGAAGGCTTCTCTAAGACAAAGATGGTTTAGCTGAAATCTGAAGAGTGAATTATTTTGGAAATGGGAAAGGGAATTCTGAAGAGAGAGCAGCTTATGAAAATCATGTAAGGGGAGGCAGAGAGTAGCCTGTTTGCCCAGAGTAGAGAAGGGTAGAGGAGTTTTCCGGAGAGACAGGAAGCAGACAGATGCCATATAGTCTTGGGCTGTGTTCAGAGCTGGTGTCTTTTATCACCATAACCGTGGAGCCACATAAAGATCTGAAGGCAGGGAATGGTCTGATGAGGTGTAAATGCCAAACAGATCAGCTAAACCGTGATGACATCAGGGTAGAGAAGGGCAAAGAGCAGGAGCCAGCAGTTCCATTCAGCAGTCACTGAAGTTGGATCAGTGTCCCAAAACAATGACTAACTCTTACGATGTCCAATTCACAGGAGTTTTTCAGTCTTTCTGGGTTGGTAGCATTGAGACAACTGGACCTTGTTGACCTAATCACAAAGATATAGACCTCCAATACAGCAGAGTATACTGCAAGTGTGCATTTAAGAGTATTTGCTTCAGACACAACTATGGTTGCCTTTCATTGACATATAGGTTTACAATGGTCCTTGTTCATTTATAGCAGGCATCCAATGTGTCCCTTGTTCTCCCATCCAATTTGGTTTCCTAGCAAATAACGTAATCTATCAGTTTTCAGTGCCATTCTGCCTCTCTGTGGCTCAATAAGTTTAAAGATACTTTCCTAACTCTGTCCAAGTCCTCAGTTTGAAAATGAGGGCCTGGCATATTTCTAGCTAGCGAAGACAGAAGGGAAGCTGGGGAGTGTGGAGATATGCTTCTCAGGGCAACTTCTGTCTCATAAGAGAAACCCACAGGTGGTGACTTTTGATGTGAAAACAGGTACTGCCTGCATCCGGGGGCAGTGAGTGGTAGGAGGAACTTTGGACCTGACTTGTACAACACCATTGAGCCATTAATAATAAAAAAAAAATCAATCCTCTTTGGGGCTCAGTGTGCTTCTGACTTTCTGTTGCAGGGAGTAATAACATCCTTGATGTGAACTTAAGTTTTTCTCTTCACAGAAAACCAATGAGCCAGCTGTGTGTACTGACTGCTGTCTGTGAGCTATTTGATTTACAACGTATGGTGGCAGTTATATGCGTTGCATTGAAATACAGTTGTGAGGAGTTATACAGTTCACCTTATGTGCTTTGCTCATTGCCTACCAATTTTCCAATAAATGGTTACTATGGAGATTCGTACTAATCATTTCCTGTAGAGTCAGTGATGAGGGACTCTGATTAAATATGGCCTCATGTTTGTAATTCAAATACCTGTCACCTGTTTGGAAATACCTAAATAAATAGCTGCATTTTTTTCTTCTATCTAAATTTATCTTGTTCATGAGGTTTTGTTGGAACATACAAATATGTATTGAGATTGTCTGGATATAATTTTTTAAAACCACTTTCACGATCTATTTCAGTACAACCAATTAAATTTGTTGTGGATATGATTCAGTTTGATCATTAGGCTGTCAGGAAGCACCAGCTGGATAATTACCAGAGCCAGACTCTTTCCTTTGGCTGTGGCGTTTGTCTTTTGTTGAAGGATTTAACACATGAGATAAGCACTATGCAAGGATCATTTTGGCAATACTTACTCTGTCACAAAGGACCACTGAATCAATTCTGATATTTCTTGAATGTACAGATCAATAGCTTGGTTTGTCTTTCGCAAAATCCTAATATGACTTTTAGACCACTGCCCACAATTTACAAACTAGGCTGCCATTCCTAAAATGAATTGCATGGCTCAAAGCCAAAGCTGGCTTTTGAGCAACAAGTCTGAAATATTTGTTTTGCTTTGGTCTTTATTACATTTTCTTGATCATCTCGAGACATGCGCTTTCTTTTGAATATTCCACTAAGGCAAAGTTCACTCCATGGCAGTGGTAGATACTAGACTGTATAATTAGCGTCATTGTCACCTGGATAGAGAAAGCTAATATTCTGATGCAAGCCTTGGAGCTAGGGAGTTTATGTGGTGCTATATATACCACTTGTACTACTAATGTCTATTAGTTCATTGAAAGATTTGTGATTACATCATTTGATCAAATTTTCATGCCTATATCTTATAATCTGAGCAATCACTTTCAATACAACAATACACAATGTATTAGCCATTGTTACTCTCCTATCTTTTTATTTCAAAATTTTGTATCATTGTTTTTACTGTAGTTTTTCTTCTGTTAAGAAAAAGATAAGGTGGCTGAGTGGGTTTGGACTAAATTATGCTACAAAGCTACTGAGATAAAAATGGCATGAGACATAAAAAAACAAACTTAAGAATCAATGGGGGTCTGGGCGATGGCTCAGTGGAATAATTCTCTGGCAAGCACAAGGGCCTGAGTTCAACACCTGGTTACTAAAAAAAAAAAAAAAAAAAAAAAAAAAAAAAAAAAAAAAAAAAAAAAAAAGAACAAAAGGAATGAATGGAACAGAAGAGAAGATACAGAAACAGATCAAAATAAATAGATTATTTAAAAAATAAAATGGAAATAGGTGCTCTTTGACATTATATAAGTGTGCCTCTACTGCCCTATTTCTACTTTGGCATCAATGTTATACTATTCTATAATGGAATTGTGTATACTTTTGAACAAGTTGTTTTTTCTTTACAATAGAGCTAAATTGTTTTTTTAAGTATGACCTTGTAGTTTATTAGAAATGTAAATTCTTAAGTCCTACCCTGCACATACTGAATCAAATTGTCTTGAATTAAGGCCCAGGAAGCCTGTAGAACTTTTATTTTTTTATTGAAGAAAAAATAGCAGTGAGACAGTTTCAAATCAAATTAGTAGGACAATTTCAACAATTGATATATTGCACATGGTTTTCTTAGTGGCTATTTGTTGTTCAAGGTACATACATGAATCTCTATCTACAAACACTATTAGAGTAAATCTCTGTAAAAATGAATCAAGAGAATATAGCTGTATACCTATATTTTTTAAAAATCTAAATAATAGTACAGTTTCAATAATTAATACTTTTTACATTGTTATCTTCCTAATGGTTATCCATAGTACAAGAAGCAGACAGCATATCCTGTCCAAACACTGTTAATGCAAATCTTTCTTCTAAGAGAATTACAGAAAAGTACTGCATATTTATCCTAACTGTACTTTTTATAAAAACACAAAATGGTTCTTCCTTTGTATCCCCTTTTTTTGTTTAGTCCTGTCAAAGATGGGTATTCTGTACTCATTCAACTATTATAGGTGCTTGAATTCAGCAAAACACTCCAACATAGTCCACCATAGCCGTGGGTTATCCAAAGAAGTTGTTGACTAGAACCATTAATAGCTCAGCTTATTATTATGGCCTTATTTTATATACCTCCTGTTTATACTTTTCTGCTGGATGGTGAAGACCGAGATAAAACAAGACCTATATAACAAAAAAATGTAACTTTTGTATCTGATGATGTCAGGGAAGTCCCCTCAGGGTTTATCCTGTGATCCTGTATCTCACTCTGTAGATACTTTGTCAGTGTCAACAATGTGGATGAGTCACGGTATTGCTTGACCAGTTTGCTCTCTGTGAAAGCCTGACAGAAAGTTTTCTCTCCAAGTGACTCTCCTTAGGCACACTATAGATCATCGATCACATTGCTCTGTGGCTGCATATTCTCCTTGATCAGAAAATTTGGGGCATAACTGAGTTCCATGATGTTACAGTACAGGTTCTCCTATGTCCTCAGTCTTCACAGACCTTGAAAGTGAGGGCCAAAATGTTGGCTGTCCTAGCAGCCCTTCCATTCCTCCACTTTTTGATCTGCAAAGTTAGGTTGTTAATCATCCAGAAGAGAAGCTTTTTATTACCCAGGGACATGCACAGTTCAGTTTACTCTAACTGTTTGACTAAATTCTTTTTAGTTGTTATACCTTTCAATTTGTATTTCAGCTTTTCATTTCTTACACTGGGGAGACTATACGATATTTGCACATGTGGGTCTGGTTTATTTCCCTTATGAGTATATTTTCAAGTGGCATCTACTTTAATATAAATGTTTCAAGCTTATCATTCTTTATAGCTGAGTAATAGACCATTGTATAGAAATACCACATCTTTTTCAACCATTCCTCACATAATGGGCATCTTGGTTGTTTCCAAGATTTTGCTATCATAAATTGTGCTGCTATAAACATAGGTACACGTATATCACTATGATATAATGTTTTCAGTTCCTCTTGGAAAATTTCCAGTAGAGGGATAGCCAGGTTGAAAGGGATTTCCAGTCCTAGTTTTGTGAGGAGTCTCTACACTGATCTCCACAATGGTTGCACCAGTCTACATTTCCACCAGCAGTGGAGAAGGATTCCCTTTTCCCCATATCCTCTCCAACACTTGTTGTTGGTTGATTTCTTTATGATAGCTATTCTTTTTGGAGTGAGATGGTATCTCATTTGTTTTTTAACTTGCATTTCACAAGTGATGTGGAGCATTTTTTAAAATATATTTATTTGCCTCTTTAATTTCATCTTCTGAGAAGTGTGTATTCATCTCACATGCCTATTTCTGCATTGCGTCTTTAAATTTCAGGGCCCTAATATATCTTAGTTGTTTATAAATTCTAGAGAGCAGGACTTTATGTGATTGCTTATTAGTTAAGATTTTTTTCAAAATTTGTGGACTGTCTTTTCACTTTGTTAACAATTTCTTCGGATATGCAGAAACTCCTCAAGAAGAGTTGATCCCAGTTGCTGATTCTTTTAAGTGTTTTCTGTGCAAATATATGTTCGTTCATGAACTCCTTACCTACCCCTATGTCTTGAAGAGTTCCTCCTACTTTCTCTTCCAGGAGATTGAGTGTTTCTCTTTTAATGTTCAGATCTTTAATTCATTTTGACTTTATGTTAGTGCATGGTGATAGAGCTGGGTCACGTTTTAGTTTTCAGCATGTGGAGAGCCAGTTTTTCCAGCACCATTTGTTAAAGAGGCTATCATTCGTCCAGTAAGCTTGCTTGGCCCCTTTGTCAAAGATCAGATGACTGAGTGTGTCTCTGCATCTTCTAATCTATTCCACTGATCCTCAGGTCTATTTCATTGCCAATACCATGTTGATTTTATCACAGTGGCTTTGTAGAATAATTTCAAGTCAGGCACTGTGATGCCTCCTGCCTTGTCTTTATTGGCCAAGATTGCCTTTGGTATTGTAGGTCGTTTGTGGTTCCAAATAAATTTTAGGAATATTTGTCTAGGTCTGGTAGCCATGTTGGTGGCAGTTTGTAGGGATTGCGTTAATCTGTACAGCAATTTTGGGAGTATGGCCATCTTCACGATGTTGGTTCTTCCTATCCAGTAGCATGGAAAATCTTTCCATTTTCTGAAATCCTGTGTAATCTCTTTTCTTAGGGTGTTGTAATTTTTCCTGAAAAGATCTTTGACTTCCTTGGTTAAGTGAATCCCAAGGTATTTATTTTATTTTCCGCGGTGCTATTGTAAGAGGTATTATTTCTATTGTTTCTCTTTCAGTGTGCTTGTTATCTTTGTAGAGGAATGCTATTGACTTTTGAGTATTGCTTTGTATTCTGATATGATACTGAATTTCCATATCAATTCTAGTAGTTTCTTGGTGGAATTTTTGGGGTCTTCCAAGTAAAGTACCATGTCATTTGCAAATAGTGATAATTTAACTTCTTCTTTACCTTTTCTTATTCCTTTTATTTCTCCCTCTTGTCTAATGGTACTAGCTAATTCTTCCAAAACTATATTGATTAGGAGGGTGACAGAGAACATCATTGTCTTGTACCAGATCTAAGAGTTAAAGATTTCAGTTTTTCCCCATTTAGAGTTATATTAGCCATTGGGTTGTTATTTATGGTTTTTACTAAATTGAGTTAGAGGCCTTCTATCCCAATTTTCTGTAGCACTTTGAGTATGAATGAATGTTGAATTTTGTCAAAAGCATTTATTGCATCAAGTGAGATGATCATGTGGATTTTAGATTTGGCTCTATTGATACACTGACTTACATTTACAGATATTCGAGTACTGAACCACACTTGCATCCCTGGGATGAATCCTACCTGGTCATGGTGTATGATCTTCTTGTTGATTTGCGGTATTCTATTTGGTAGGATTTTTTTCTCTGTGTTCATGATGGAGATTGGCCTGCAGTTTTCTTTTTTAGTTGTGTCTTTCCCTGTTTTTGGAATCAGTATAATCCTTGCCTCCAGAAATGATTTTGGGAGGACTGCTTCCTTGAAGAAGAACTCTTCATTGAAGAGTTTGAGGAGTGCATGGATTATATCTTGTATAAAGTTCTTGTAGATCTCAGCTATGAATCCATCAGGACCGGGACTTTTCTTTGTTGGTAAGGGTTTTATTACATTTTGTATCTCGTCGCTGTTATTGTTTTATCTTATTGATTCAGTTTTGGTAAATTGTACCTTTTGAAGAATCTGTTCATTTCTTCTGTGTCTTCTATTCTGTGAGCATAAAGATTCTTGAAGCAGCTATTGATAATCTTCTGAATTTCCACTGGGTCTGTGGTGAAAACCTTTTTCATTCCTTATTGCTTGTATTCGAATTTTTTCTTTCCTCTTTTTGATGAGGTTAGCTAGGGGCTTATTGATTTTCTTTAGTCTCTCAAAGAACCAGTTTTTGATTCATGGATTCTTTACTGTTTTCTTCATCTCAATTGAATTAATTTCTGGTTGAATCTTTATGATTTCTTCTTGTCTTTGGCCTCTGTATTTGATTCACTCTTCCTTTTCTAGATGTTGGAGGTGCAACATTAGGGTGTTTATTTTTTTCTGTTCTCTTTTCCTAATTTATGAGTTCATAGGTATGATTTTCCTTCTGAGAACTGCTTTCATTGCATCCCATAGTTTCTAAGTTGTGGTTGAATTTTCATTGAATTGTAGATATTGTTGAATTTCTTGTTTAATTTCATCTGTGACCTATTAATTGCTGAGTAGGGTGTTGTTTAATTTCCATATATTTAGTGGGTTTTTCTGGTTCCTTTGTTGTTTATTTCCAGTTTTATTGCACTGTTGTCAGATAATACGTGTAGGATAATTTCTGTTTTCTTGTATACACTCAAGCATAACCTATGGACTAGTATGTGGCCTATTTTATAAAACGACCCTTGTGCAGCTGAAAAAAATGTGTATTCAGCTGTGGTTGGGTGGAACATTCTGTATAGGTCCAAGCTCTGGTTCAGTTCTGCTACTTCCTTGCTAATATTTTGTCTGGTTGACGTATCTTTTTTGAGAGAAGGGGGTATTAAGGTCTCTTGTTAAGATGTGGTCTCGAATATTAGATTTTTCATGTCCATTAAGATTTGTCTTATATAGTTGGGTGCTCGTGTGTTTGGTGCATAGATATTCATGAGTGCTATCTCTGTCTCTTGAATTTTCCCCTAACCAATATATAGTGGCCTTCTTTGTGTCGTTTGATCATTCTTGGTTTGAAGTTGAGATTGTCTGAGAACAGAATTGCTATTCCTGCTTTTGTCCGAGGTGCTGGGGCATTTAGTATTGTTTTCCATCCTTTGACTTTAAGCCTATGAATGCCTTTTGGAATTAAGTGTGTGTCTTGTATACAGCATTTTTTTTTTTTTTTTGTCTAATCCATTGTGCCCATCTATTTCTCTTAATTGGTGAATTGAGTCTATTTACATTGATGGCTATAACTGAAATGTGTTGAGCTATGATTATCATGTTTTTTTCCTGCTGTTGTTTACTCCGTTTTGTCCTGTGTTTAATGGTTTGCCCTATTCAGTGGGTTTTTCTTTTCTCTTTTGTGGAATTCTGATTGCTTTGGTCCCTCACTAGAACGTCTTTCAATAGCCTGTGTAGGGATAGTTTTGTCATAATGAAATTCTTTTGTTTTTGTTTGTTGTGGAAGTATTTCACTTCTGCATCAAACTTTAAAGAAAGTCTGGGATGGAATTTGTTTTCATAGAGGACTTGAAGAACTCTGCTCCATGCTCTCCTTGCCATTATGGTTTGTGAAGAGGACTCGGCTGTAATTCTGTTGGGTTTTCATTTGAATGTGATCTGCTTCTTTTCTCTAGCAGCTTTCTGTATATGATTCTTGTGTGGAATTTCTGGGATCTTGAGTATTACACTGAAATTATTTGGCATTCTGTATGCTTAGGTTACCTGAATGTTAGATTGTTTCCTCATATTTTGGAAGTTTTCTGCTATTACTTCTGCCCATATTCTTTTTATATCATTTGTATTGACTCCTTCATTCTCACTGGTACCAATTAATCTCACATTGTTCATTTTGGCATCATCTTGCAGGTGATGGATTATGTTTTCCTTCATCCTCATTGCTTTTAAGATATCGTTTCTCATCTTTTCCCTGGCTGCGTCAGCGTCTTCAAGATCTGAAACTGTATTCTCTTTCAGTCAAACGGTTTTGTAGACTCGTGATTGAGATTTTAAGCTCTTGTACATGTCTTTGAGTCTGGTTCATGTTTTCCATGTCTTCCCTCTATTGCTCATTGAAGGAATCCATCATATTTCTAATCTCCTCTATTTTTTTTTTTTTTTTTGTAAATTTTTTTGTTAGAGGTAGCTATTAATTCTTGTACTGCAGAGTTTTTTCCATACCGTGTTTCCTCTATATATTTCCATAAGTGATTCTGTACTTCAAATCCTGTGATTTCAAAGGTTTCTTTTATTTCAGAAATTATTTCTACTCTGAGTTTCTCTTTACCTTTCTGCTGTTTCTTTGCTTGTGATGCTGTTAATTCATATGCTGCAGCTGGAATAGTGTCCTCTGCACTTGTTCTGGGAGGACATTGGGTTTTCCCCATATGTTTCTGGATTTGATTCATTACTTCAGACGCTATGTATTAAAAATTTTCCTTTTTTATTTCAGATGTTAATTCTTGTCTGAGTACCTCTATACATTTCTGCTGTTGTTTCTTTGCTTTCAACTCTGTTAATTCATTCATTTCAGCTGAGTTAGTGTCCTTTGCACTTATTATTGGTAGGCTTGAGGCATGAGATTGAATTTTTCTCCTTATCTTTTTCATTTTGTATAGCACTGACCTCTGACCTTTGGTATAGGGCTTTGGTGCAGTTACAACCTTAATGTGTAACGAGATTCGGGTGCCAATCAATTCCTTTTTGTTGTACCCCTTCTTGCACAACTGTGAGTCTGTGGTTCCCCTCGTTGTTGTCCCTGGCCCAGGGAGCATTAGGGAATGCAGAAGCTCTTGCACACACTCACTGGGCTGTGCTGTGCTTGATCAGGGGCCAGAAGTGTCACAAAAGTTCTCACTCTCTCAGCAGGCTTGGAGGCAGGGGCTCCAGGAAGTTGCAGCATGGGACGGGCTGGGGTGGACCAGCTGAGAGAGTCTCAGAAATTCTCGCTCTCTCAGAGGTGTTGGGGGCGTGTGCTGCAGAAAGTGCTCACCAGAGGCATGCCGGGAAGCTGGTGGTTCTCACACACACTCACTGGGCCAGGCTTGGGTGGATAAACTTCTCACTCATTTGGCAGGATTGAGGTTAGGAGCAGTGAAATTCTTTCAGTTTGCAATTTTTTAAAAAATTTTATTTTAGTGAAAGGTCTACAGTCTCTTCCGGGTCTCATTACTAGATCTGAGTCATAGTGATCTATCTGTTTACAGCCTCCCAAGAGCTAGCGTTATAGGGGTGTGCCACCACGCCCAGTCTCAATTGCCATCTTAGCATGCCCCATGGGTGGGGCAGCATGGCAAGCCCAGGGATTGAACCCCTGTCCATGCAGCTGCTTGCAAGCACTTTAATCTGCTGTGCTATTTGGCCAGACCTCAATTTGCAATTTGAATGCAGGTTTTTAAAACAAACCCTGTCCTGAGTCCTTATTGACCTTAAAGGGTGGTCATAAGCATCCAGCAGAAAAGTGTAACCATGAGGTATAAAAAGTAAAACCATATTAATATACTGAGTTGTAAATGGCTCAAGTCAACAACTTCTGCCATTGCCAGTTCCGTAGATAACCACTACTATTATGGAATATTGGACTACATAGGATTACTTTGCTAAATTCACATGCCCACAATATTTGAATGGAAATGGAACACCAATGTCTGACAAAATAAAACAAAAAAAGGGATATAAATGAAGGTCCATTTTGTGGTGTAAAACATATATCTGTATATACAAAGTAGGATAGATATACAGCTACTGTCTCTTAGTTTAATGCGAAGAAAGATTATTACTAAAAGTGTTTAGAGAAGATATCATGTCAGCACCTTGTACTCTGAATAACTAGTATGAAGACAATATGCAATGTATTAATTATTGTAACTGTCCTACTAATCTGTTTTGAAATTGTCTCATTGCTATTTCTTTCTCAATAAAATTAATTAAAAAAAACCTATAAAACCAGTATGTTTTCTACCACAGCCTACTCAAAATGGGGTAATTCAGAAGTTACAAAATAAAACTTTGTGGAAAATATTAACTTAAAGGTTGAAATTTATACACATTTTCTAGTCTTTTTAAGGATTAACTATGAGAGATTATGAATTTTCACTGCATATTGAGATTTAAAAAGCAAATGTAATTTTAAATAAAAGTGCAGACATAATATGTATGTTTATGTTGAAAAATACACTGAATGTTTATTTTTTAAAGAAGAGTTTATTATAGTAAAAGATCTATTTCCATTATCTCATCATTCTTGCCACTTTATGAAGCAGACATGGAAGATATTTTTTAATCTTTAGTTTCTCTGTTTTATTTCCCTTGATACTCTCAGTGGATTAAAAATATTTGCCTTTCCTGGTAATTTTGAAGTTGGGGAAATACCAGAAGTTTGCATGATGTCACAAGTAGTAAATAATTTGGGCAATGGCAAACTTGCATCTTTTTTATAAGCCTTTTGTATGGCACCTGGCAGCAGTATTCATTATATTTTTGGTACATTTCATAAAAACACAAAAGAAGACTTCTAGAATTGCTTCAATAAGTGTCAAGAACAGTAGAATAAATGTGTTTAAAGCTAAGAGAAATATTTGAAGAGATTTGTTTTTTACTGTAGTAAATTTTAAAGAAAATTAAACATTTCCCATTTGGATCATACCTTGTATATTTACTAGAGATAGCTCATGTTCCTTTTTGTCTTTTACCATTAAGAAAAACTTCTGTTTTCTTATCTATTTTATCACCTTGATCTTCTGTCACTATAGGAGGTATTAAATATTTTCAGTTTGTCACATACATGCCATTCTTTAATGATTGCTTTGTTTCTGAATCTGTGTACTCTAAATAAATACAAAAACTGGAATAAATTTCATCAGGAGGTAACATATTACATACCAGAAGCACTTCACATAAATTCCTTTCTCTGCTTCTAAAGCAGGGTCTTGAGAAATGCTTGTCTCTACACCTTGCATTAAGACTCATAAATTGCTTCCCAGGGTGGGAAACTATTCCGTAAACACAGACAATTAATAACCATGTTCCCAAGAGACTGAATGGAGGCCCCTGAACTCCCAAAGAGCAAAGGAAAGTTCTGGCCCTACACTGTGCTCACAGACTCTGCCATCGGGCACTGTGGATGGGTGAGCTGAACAGATATATAAACTTAAATTCATCATTTTTTATGTATGTGCATTTGTTATATTTTTCCCATTTAAAGTAGGTTCTTCATTTTCCTGGAAAGAACAGTCCTGATCTTCTTAGGAGGAACACAATACATCTTAGTGTCAGCACATATTGTTTGAACTGCGTTGATTTATCTCTTGCTGTAGGGGTGGAATCTGATCTATACCTGAGCAATGTCTATCTTCTTGAACATACAGATTGTACCAGAGGTGGGTAGATGATCCAAACAGATCTTGGGGTCTGTAGGGTGCAGAGACTAGAAATTATTTCAACTCAACTTTGAAAGATAATAAATTTTTACAAGAAGAATTGTCTTAGTTACTCTTCTCTTATTGCTTGGACAAATGCCTGATACCCAAAATGAAGGAAGGAAAGGTTTGTTTAGCTCACAGTCAGAGGAGGTTTTAGTCTATATGCAGCTGGATCCAAGGTGGAGTGGCATGTGGCCAAAGCCAGCAGTTCATGGTGATGGAAAACAGAAAAACAGCAAGAGCAAATGGCAGAAGAAGCATAAACAATGGCAATAGAGAGCAAGCGTGTCTGCCTTATGTTTCATTCAAGCTATCTGCCCTATGCCAAGTGTAGCAATCTCACCCATAATCCCAGGAGCACTCACACCCATAATCCTAATGCTGGACCATAAATTAATCACAAAGTCTAGGAGCCCACCGCATAACTGTATGAGGATTTGGGGGGAACCACAATTAGAAAATTATGCACTATACATGTTCAATGCACATATTAATCAAGGGCCCTGTGAGCCAGAAGAAAACGATATCATAGCATATATGTTATAAGAGACTCTGCTGGATGAATGGGGGCAGGACTGGAGTATGGAGCCCATAGGCAGGAAAGTTGACTTGGAGGCTAGGACAGTCATTCATAAAAACAATAACATATTGTCTAGGTTACTTTTCTCTCGTTGCTGGGATAAAACTCCCAACACCCAAAATTAAAGAAGGAAAGGTTTACTTAGCTCACAATTTGTGGAGGTTTCAGTCCATAATCAGCTGGCTCCAAGGCACAGTGGCACATGGCAGAGGGCAGAAAAACAGCAAAAGCAAAAAGTGAGCAGCAGTGGCAGCAGTGTGGTGGCAACAGTGTCAGAGACAGAAAGCCTCTCTCCCTTCATTATCTGCATTCATGCTATCCATGGGTATAGCATTCACATCCATAAATCCCTGCATTGGATTATGAATTTATCACAAACTCTAGAAGCCTGCCCCATTGACTGCATGAGGCTTTGTGGGGACAACTAGCCACACATCATTGACACTATCTAAGGTCATTAAATTTGTGGCATCAATAATGAAAATTTCCTAATCCTGTATCCAGGAATACATTTCAAGTTGACCCTCTTTCCAAATTTAGCATTCTCAACCCAGTGTTGCAGGTTAACCATTATTTGTCCATGTGACCACTCAAGTTGAAATCTACCTGTCTTTCTAGACCACTCAGTAGTTAATATGATGGACAGAAATTTTCCTGGGTGTCTTTTGCTTTAGATTTTTGTGTTCTAATGTAGAACTAAAACTCTTATAACTGTAGAGGTAAATGGATGAGTTGTCACTGAACAGGAAAAAACAATATTTTGAATGAAACCTAGGGCTCTAGGAGAGACTAACTTTTTCTTCTCTCAATGCAAACAACAACCCTGACCCAGCAACCAAAACAAAGCTGATGGACTCTATGGGAACCAGTGTCTGGCTCAAGCCACTTTTAATGGAATGTAGACCATGTGCATTTCCTTGAGGTCACAGTATAAGTCTGACATATGGCTGTAAGACCCACAGTCTGACAGCTCCTTGGCAGCAGCAGGGAGATGAGTTATGGGTCTCAAGACCATTTCCAGTAGCATGAGTCCACTTCAGCAAAGCCGGTCTGAAGTTACTGCTGGAGAGGGAGTACTAAATTGAAAGGGAGAGGAATAAATGGAGACGGGGCCGCTACAGCTGCCTGTCAAAGAGGTTTTCCCAGAGCCACTTTGAGGCCCACTGGGTTAAAGGCTACAGAGAGAGCTTTTGCTGGAGAAAGAACACTCTCAAGGAGTGGGATCTGGTCTCTTTTTGGCTCAAAGAAATAGACTAAAACCATCAGGAACTCCCATGGGCTGCTCTCTGGACAGCAGAGAGGAGCTACCAGATGCAGATTCTTTAGAATTAACATCAAGTTAGCAGGTCAATTAAAGAAGAGGAATTTCTCCTTCAGACAGCACCCAGGCACCATGGGGCAAAAAAGCTGGTTCTTGGGTGCTGAGGTTTGAGATTTTCTGAAGATTTCTCTCCTTTCACTTAGGAGCACTTTGACATATGATTGAAAAATATGCTGTACATTTAAATTTATTTTTATTTTTTAAATTTAAAGTAACTGATTATAGTGATTATACTTGGTCATGAACCCACCTCAGAACACTCCTTTTCACTTCACTCGTAGCCCCTACCCTTTTGCCACTTTCTACAGTAGCTCTAAAAGTCCTTTTGAATGTATTTCATTTGCTGTCATGAATGCCTTGCTGTCCTGAATCATTTAAAAATATGCACTCCTTGTGATCATCTTGACTAGTGTCAGCTCCAGTGAATGAAGTGGGAACGACCCACTGCAGCACCTCCGAGCCTGCCATTCTGTTGTTGCTAGTCTTTTTTTTTTTTTTAAGGTCACACCTAATAATGGCAAGAAGGATGGTGTCTTAATCACTTTTTCATTGCAGAGACACAATGCTGGACACCCACAGCTGTGGGGAGGAAAGATCTATTTTGGCCCATAGTTAGTAGAGATTTCATTCCATAGTTAACTGGCTCCCAGGCAGGGTGACATGGCAGAGCAGAAAAAGTCAATAGCATGGTGGCTGGAAGCAAAGAGAGCTCAAGGGAGGAACCAGGAAGCGATAGGCCCAGGACACGCCCTTGCTTCCAGCCACCATGGGACCCACCTCCTCCAAGCAGGCCTCACCACCCAAAGCATTGATGGATTGACCCACTGATGAGTAGCACACTTCTAGGATCCAATCAACTCTCAAGGTCCCATCTGAGTGCATTAGATTTTGGGGGATATCTATAGATAAATGGTAACAGATGGGATAAGTGTGTTTCAAGTAAGGGGATGTTTTGAGGGCATTAATGGCAATGTTTTATTTTTTGCAGCAATAAAATTTTTAACCTTGTATGTTGACAGTAGATTTTGATCTCCCCTGGTACGTCCTCATTTTATAAGTAACATAACTGAAAGCTTAAACAACTTGCTCTGGTTGCACATTGAACAAGCAATGAAGTCTGGATTTCTTTAAGTATCAGGTTGATTTCTTAGCCCATGGGGTTTCCATTCTACTGTTGATACCTTGGAGTGTGTTGAATGGGAGCATCTGTGCTCAAGTAGAATAAAACAAAATGACTTAAAAGTCCTTAAGACCAATGGATGATGGACACTCTGCTAAGCACCTTACAAGAGTATTCCCAGTCAATTTCATAATAAATCCCACACTGGGTTCTATTGCCCATTTTACAGATGAGGGAATTTAGATTTTAGTATTTTATCCAAGCCTCCTAGGCCCATGTCATACAGCTGGTGTTAGGATTTAGGTCGATTTTGTTCCAAAACACACACTCCTAGTCAATAAAGCTGATGTGTTACATATTTATAGACATTATTAGAGGCACATGAAATTATGTTGGGAATCATAAATACTTTTTAAAGGTATTTGTTTATTGTTTAAATTAATGTAGGCAAATGAGATGTTTTTTTCTACTACAGTGATAAAGCGTGTTTTTTAAAAAATGAATTTATATACAGTATAAAGTGAGCCAACTTAAATGGCTTGGTAAAAAAATAATGTGGCACACAAATAAGGCAGAAAGAGCCTCTGTGGTTCATGAAGGATGAGGGGTTTAGGTCAGAGTGGGGTACCAGGCTCCTTTCTAGAGATCACTGATCCTGCTATAAGCAGGAGAAAGTGTACTCAAGGCTGCAGGTACCACCTTGCACATGGGGGTGGCTGCCAGATGGGAAGAGTGTTGCTGCCTTAGAGGCCTTAAAAGAAAACAGTCTTTTCCGTATGCTCCTGTATACTGCCCCTTGTGGGAAGGTTAATGTGTTTAATCCATTTTACTTTTAAAATTCTATCTGAATGCCCATATGTAGAATAAGTTAGCGTTATTACTACTGCTAATAGTACTTGTAAGTTTACACCCTTCTTCCGCTAGGAAATTTCCTGTGATTCCCTACTGGCTTTTTTGTGTACCATAAAATCAGATTTTTCATAATAGAATCTAGTAACATGCTGCTGTTTCTCTTTATTGCAAGCAGAAGTGGGAAATATATTTCATATTGTGTCCTAACTCTGAAGGACTGACAGTGGCAATGGCAGTGGTGCTTCCAAGGAATTCTAGTGTTACATGTGAGCTCTGCAGGACGGGACACTATGATCAATTTCAGTGACTCTGGCACAGGGCAGGTTAGGGGCGAGGAGGCATGCATACCGCGCATTTGTCACTAGTACTTGATTCTCCAACCAGATCTCTGTTCTTTGAGAAAATGATTCATAGCTCAGACATTGCCCCTGTCTTCGGGTGTCACGTATTTATAGATTGACTGACTCTGTCTCTTATTTCTCCTGAAGATTGAATCTGTAATTCCAAGAAAATCAGAGGCCATTAGATTAAATGTTACTGTAGATTGCAGGTATAGAGTCTGCACTTCTGGTTTGAAGATGAAATAGATACTTGCTGAAGAGCAATTGACCTTTTCTTTCTCTCTGCACTTAATCCACCACCAGCTGAACATGGGATTTAAGGACATGGGAAAGACTCCAGGAAGGGGACTGTATCAGAAAACCAATGCCTTTAGGCCTGAATGAGATACGATTATAACACTGAGGAGGCATTTTTCCCATGTGCTAATCCAGTTGTATTTAATCAGTTTCTTTCTTTTGATGTAATATCTCCTTGTTTTTCTCTCTGATTCCATTACTTGTTGCTAAAGAGGAGATGGCTAGCTGCTAAGAGTGGTTGGTTCATTGGGTCCTCTTCACTGGTGACTTCATCAGCACTGCAGTAAAGCAGCTGTCAGGCTTCATTCACAGTGGGATATTGATCTAGACAAGGGCCTACGTGGGAACTGGAGGTATCAAGTGATAGTGGGGGCAAATGGTCTGCTGTCTATACATGCAGCTAAGGCACTCCTAGACAAGTCTGTGAAATAAGCACATGCCAGTTCAGGCTCTGCTTACCCCCCCCCCCCCAGCCTTGCTCTGCCTGTTCTCTCCACTGTTCTGAAATGTTTATTGTGTTCAGCACAAGACACCCTTTTTCATGAGAAAAAATTTTAAAAATGTTTCTAATATTACATTTTCTAATTTATTCATTCTCTGTCATTGGAATTTTTGTTCTTATCTTGCTGGTCACATTCTACTTAGAATAAGTCTTTTCTAATACTTCTAATGGCGCTTGTGAGCATAATGCTTTGCCTTTGCTGGTTTTTTTGGGTCATAGAATCATGTCAGTGGTATGATTATCAGGCAGTGTGACAGGCCAGGGAGGAAATCCTTCTGGTTGTAAAGATTTCCTGTGAATGCATGGTGCTGGGGCTGTCTTCTGAGCACTTCCTGACAGTGCTGTTTCTGCCAGCAATCCTGGAGTGAGCTGTCGAGTATCGATCAATAATAATGTGTGAGCTGATTTTTGCTGTGACTAAGACTTCCTGTGGGTGAAGTCATATCTGCTGGAATTTAGAATTAAGTGGCTCATGTAATGCTGATAAAGTTGAGTAAGATGTGGTGCAAATAAAAGACATTTCATGCCACTGAGCTGGTGCTGAAAGACACTGTATGTTAACTAAACTGTGAAAATATCTGGGCCTTATGTACATTTATAAAAGCAAAGTTAAGTCAGCAAATGTTTTTACTTAAATATCTGCTGAAATCACTGCTGTGAAGAGTGTTGTACCATTTCTTATTTCCAAAGACCACCCAATGCAGGTCACCTAGGGGAGGAGAGGGGACTGACGAAGACAAAGAACAGGTGCGCGAGAAATGAAGACAAGACAGGATTCTGATCAAGTCTCGTTTATTCAAGGAAGCGATACAGCTTATATAGCAGAGGGAAGGGAAGTCAACGTCAGTAATGATGTAGGTATATTAGGGTAATGGTATAGGCTAACAGTACTCAAGTGATCAACTAAAGGAGCACGTGACAGGAAGTCTAACCAAAGGAATACATGGCAGGAAGCCATGACGCAGCAATTCTACAGGAAGTGTAACTTATATCCATAAAAGGAATAGAAACGAAGGCTTCCGGACTACAGTGCCCTCCACAACCACCTTGATACTTGGCCAAGTAAGGTACTTTAGAGATGCTTCATGACTTCAGACAAATCAGTGTTTGTCTTGTGTTTTATCCTTACTTGCCCCAATAATAGGCAACCTTGAATTAGATAGTCCTATTTCTTCTCTAAAAAATTAAAACCTTCGTAGTAGTTTTGTTAGAGTTGAAAATGCATATTTCCAGGTTCATACATGAAGGACTTACCCATATAAATGATGTTTATAGTGGCACCTTGGCTCATAAGCTTAATTTGTTCCATGACAGCAGAAAAGATGGACTTATTTGCATTTATGTGGGAAGGACAGCTGTGGTTGTGCTGTCACCCAGTGTAGAGTTTGGAAACAAAAGCAAAATTTTGCCCAGTGCTTCTGTTTGTCAACCCAATTGTTTGCAAAGAAAAGTGCTTATGAATTGAGGCACCGCTGCATTTTCTTCTCTACACAGTCAGACATCAAAAGGTAGTGTTAATGTAGAAATACCGCTTCTTCCCCACTTTTATATCTTTGAGACGATGTCATTTAGGCCCCTGAGATGTGTATTGTGGTTTTGAGATGGTTTTCCCTTCTCTTGCTCCTAAGCCTTCTTCAGATTCAAGTTGTTCAAAAGAAACCCAGTGTCCCAGTTGCCCAAAGATATTTCATAGTTGACAGCATAACAGTAAATTATGTAGAAGCCCATTGGCACTGTCCAGCCTGATGCTGCTCTGGCATCCATGAATGCTTTATTTCAGGAGTCCTTCTGGTGGCTCAGAAAGCACTGCTGTTAGTGTGGAGGCCATTGCGTAAGCACAGTTTTCTTTCCTTGGCTTCCTCACTAGGAATGGGATACAATAATAAGCTTTGTTCTTGGATTCACTCTGGGGTTTGTTTTGTCTAAGAAATTAAGGGGAGGGACTGGGAACTATTTCAGGATAATTAATTAGAATAAGGAATTAAAAACATGGTGGTGTGGTACCAATTTGGGTGGGATCATGAAGATTTTAGAGTCCTGAGTCGCAGGCCTTCTGGAGATGATAGAATTCAATGCCTTCATAATTTAGAAAAAAATACACAGAGTTTGATGATGAATGTTTCTTTCTTTCTTTCTCTCAGTAGCTCACATTCTTAAGTGTTGAATTTTCCTCCAGAGAGGTTTCTGTTCTGCTTGGTGCGGGTCATTCTCAACTGTGAAAATTTAGACAAGAGTCTTGGCATCAATGAACTTGAGTTACATTATTTTCAAAGTGGAGTAATAATCCCATTGTGGTTTTGAAAGCACAGAAGAAAATGACACGTGTAAAGTATTCCTTGTTGCATCTGGCACAGGGGCTTAATATGCAGCAGGTACTACTATGGCAAGAGTTACTCTGATTTTGCAATTGTAGCTCTGTTTTAGGCATTAAGTGCCCTCCTTCTACCTTATTTATTCTAATACATAATACAGATTAAAAAATAAAAACGAGTAAGAATTCAGTTACAGTATTAAACGAAGCTGTATTACATTACTCTAAGATCTCCTTTACTTTTTCCTCAAGAACTCCTCAGCTTTTAGGAGTTGGATCACACATCATCTTTTTCAGGAAACTATCCTGTCCCTGCCAAACTATGACTGCCATTCTTTGAATGCTAGAAATATGTGATAAAGGTGAAATGAGGTGTGTGTGTGTGTGTGTGTGTGTGTGTGATTATCCAAACATTGTTGTATATTGCGATGCTTATCACTGTGATATAGCACAATGATAAATCATTAGATACTTGACTTGAAACAAAAGAAAGGTATTTTCTTTCCTGCAATGCAGTAGCTGGAAATTCTAAAGTCAGAAGCCTTTTTATTTAGTATTGCTTGAGGAATGAGTCTGCTCCTGACAGAGACACTAAATTAGATATTTTTAAAAGCTTGTCATTAAGCTTCCAATTAGCAAATGTCCCACTGCTGCTCTTTCAGTGCATACAATCTATAGAGTTCCTTGTAGAGTCGCAAAAACATCAGCCTAGTAGTTTCCAGAAAATATCGCAACTGTATTTTCTCTTTCTGCCACTGCAGAGAAATATAATTTAAAAAGCATCTTTTCATTTGAACTGATTTATATAGAAAAATCAGCAGTGCATTTGCATTAGGCTGAATCTCTAGAAGTGGTTTAAAGAGGAAGACCAGAAGGCGTGGCAGTGGCTCCTTTTCCCACCATTCCTTCTCCACCCCAGCTGTAGGCCAGGCGAGTCACTTCTCTCTTAATTTCTTCCATCCTACAGTTCTGAATATCCAAACTTTCTAGAACCTAGGTCAAATTGTGGATTTTACTAATTAGGCTGCCTAACATTTGTTGAATGCCTATTATGTTTAAAACATCATGTTAGATCGTGTGGTTCTCCCTTAAAACAGAATTACAGTCTCACATGGCTAGAAAAATGTACACATAACATGTGAAGAGTAAAGCAGGACAAAAGGGTTTCAATTTTTTAAAATACATTTAGTACAGTGTTTACAGGGTCTCACTACACAGATTGGACTTATAGTGATTTTCCTGTTTTCAGCCTCCCAAGCACTGGGATTACAGGCATGCACCACCATGCCCAGTCTCAATCACCATCTCAGTGCACCCCAGGGGCTGGCATATCATGTGCTGTGGGGATTGAACCTGTTCCTGCGCTTTGCCTATGCAGGCGCTTTAGTTCGCAGAGCTATCTGGCCAGCCCTAAGTGGTCTCAATTGTAATCAGAAGTTGAAAGGAACCAGCTACAACCTCCCAGATGGAATCCCAGAGATAGCAGAGCTCGCCTCAGACTAGGCCCTATACTTGGGTTATTGCTGAGAAATCTCCAACTTTGGGAATGATAATCTATCAATTTCAGTGTTGTGGCTTATGTCTAGATACCTCCCCAAAGCCTCATGCAGTCATAAATGGGACTTTTCAGAGGTGGCTGAATCTAGAGTGTGTGATTGATTTATGAAGAAATGCTAGGATTAAGGGAGCTAAGATTAAGGGTGGATGATTACTAAATCAATCCACTTATTAGATTGTCACTACCCTAATCCTGGTAGCCTAGAAAGAATATAAAAAGGCAGAAAAAGTCTGCTAAGGTCCCTTGCTTGCTTTGCTACCCTCTGTTAACCATGAACTGTTTATTCTTTGTGATGCTTGTCTGCCTTGCCTCCCTGTGTTGGAGCAAGCCAAACAGGGGCTAGAATCTCTACCAGCAATGAAGAAAGTAATTCAGACAGCCATTTGGCAAGTGGGATTCATCCTGGTCTGCTGATCTCTCAGTCTGTGTCATGACTTTGCCACTTCTCTGGTGACCTGGTCCTCCCCAAATTCCTCTTTTCCCTTGTAGTGAATCCTTATTGTTTCCCTGATACAGACATCATCTCTCAGCATGGCAGATTCTTTCTGCCTCAGTTACTGACTCCTCTGCTCCAACTTGTCATTGTACAGTTGCAGCTCAGATGCCACACTTCAATGAGGGCTCTTCTGGCACCCACTACCTAAGTTTATCTATCATTGTTTTATTCCCTTGTTAGCATTTAATCTGTAACAATCTTGCTTATTAATTCATTTACATGTTCTAGTCTACTCTTATGAAAATGTACCCTCCATGAAGTCTTGAGCTGGGCCCAGTTTGGGAGGGGCTCAACATTGTGTCTTAGCTGGCCTGGATGGTTGTTGGTATAGAGCCGCCCTTGGTCCACCTCACCTGCCAGATTTATGATTTTGCTTTCTCATCAAGGATACACTAGCTGAGAGCATAATGAGCATTCAAGTGCTGATGTAGGCATCAGGCACAAACTTGCACTCCTTAGACACTGACTCTGCCTCAGGGACAGAATATTCAAGATTACTTTTCCAAAAAGGGGTCATAGACTCAAAACATACTCTTCTCTGGTTAGCATTGTATTCATAGTCCCAGCAATCATTACATCACCATCTTATAGCAAGAGAAGTTAGTTTAGGGCATGTGTTCCTGACTGCTTTCTTTGCCACCTAGCTTATCCTCTTGGTGAGTACTTGTCATGGTCAGTCTTGTAGCCTTCTTGCCTACCACATGCCTGGTACAAAGGAGGTATTCATCAGTATTAATGGGATTGTCTGCCACATTGGCTGTGTGACTTCATATGTGGCATTATATTATGTGATTTAAAAAAATGTATTTAGTTGTTACAGGGCCTCACTTTGCAGCTTGGACTCATAGCGATCCTACTCTTTCAGCCTCCACAGTGCTGGGATTATAGGTACGGACTCTTGCCAGCTCAGCTCATGCTTTGGGTGGCCCTGGTGCAGCATGCAGCATCGGGGATTGAACCGTGGTCCCTGTGCTTGCCTTGCCTAAGCCTAAGCAGACACTTTAGTCTGCTGAGTTATCTCACCAGCCCTCTTATTTGATTTTTAATAAGCGTCAATTTCTTAACTTACAAAACACCAAAGAGGACTAGGCAATAAGATTATTTCTATTAACACTTTTGAGAGGATACAGCAGGATAATGAAGGTGGGCTGATTAATATACCCTAGAGTTTAACAAGAAAGTTTCATGACCAAAAAATGGTGTGTTTTGAGTCTATGACCCCTTTTTGGAAAAGTAATCTTGAATGTTCTGTCCCCAAGGAAGAGTCAGTGTCTAAGGAGGACAGAGTTTGTGCCTGGTGCCTACAACAGCTCTTGAGTGCTCATTTTGCTCTCAGCTAATGTATCCTTGATGAGGCCAGAGGGCAGAGTCACCCAGTAATTGCCATGTCTAAGTGTGCCCCTTTTTTATTTGAAAACTTTCTTTTGAACAACGATTTCTTATTTTTAACAAAATGCCATTTTTGAGGCCAAGAATTACATAGGTATATACCAGAACCCCTAAATTAAGACCAAGTCCTGGCATGTTTAATGAAAATTAACTGAAGCAGATATTATTATTGTTTACTAGATTCCTTCCTTCAATAAGAAAGAGATAAATTTTACTTAAGAGATAAACTTTTAAATAATAAGAGGAATGAGATATATTCTTTTTCCACTACTGACAATTAAACTGGTGTTTAAAAAAATAAATAAACTGGTGTTTGCTGAGTGTGGGTCAGGCGCTGTGTTAGATGCTTCTGCAAGTTGTTCTAAGTCATCTTCCCAGAATGCTGAGGGATAGGCACAGCAGTGCCGTAATATGTCATTTTATATATTAGAAGACTAAGAACTGAGAGTTTGTATCATTTTCCTCAGATATTTTTGCAAATAAGTTACCTAAAACATGGGTGATTTCTGGTCCAGCTGTAAGCTTGCATGAACTCACTGATGTCTTATCACTCATGATGCAATCACCTTCCGAAAGACCCACAGCTGAGCGCATGTGATTGTTATCGGCCCTTTTTGAGCTAATCCATAACAGATGTGTTCAACGTTCACTTCACAGGTATTTTGCTTCTGGTAAGGCAAAACTAGGTTATTTCTAATCTGAACTCTGGATGAGGATAACCAGAATGTCTAGGTAGTACACTTGAACATTTGCATTGAAGGCATCAGAAAACTATAAAAAAAAAAAAAAAGAGAGAGAACTGGAACAAAGATCTGGCAGAAGAGTGAATCCCACTGATGTGGTCCTGGAATTTAGTGTTACCCCGCTTCTTGGGACAGTTGTTGATTTCAACAGTCATAGCTTAGGAGCTAAACAAAGCACTCAAACTACTTGTTCATTTGAGGGATGGACATTGGACACTAGGTCTTGAGAGGAAGAAGATTTGTAATAAAATACTAAAGTTTTGATTAGGACTATAGGAGCAGGAGCAAACTGAAAACGGATGAACCTGCATAGTTACTTTTGGGCAATGTGCACTTATCTCAGTTTGTGATTATGATACCTAGAGTCTCTGATGTTTTCTGTAATTCTTATATACGGTGCATAACTCCATATAGTAATGGTTTAGACATAGAAAACTTGTCCAAAAATGAAAAAAAAAAGATAAAAATATAATGAAAAACAGTCTATAGACTATTCAGATATAATAGCTAGATAATTACAATTCATATACAAAAGAATTAGAAATATCAAATGGACAGTTTTGAAAACCCTCCCTGAACGCTATTAAAAATGTAATGGAAAATATAGAGCCCTTAATTCAATTGAAATAAGAATTAGATAATTGAATAGTATCTTAGATATAGCTGATGATAGAATTACTCAGCTGGAGGGCAGGAGACAAGAAAATGTCTAGATTTAATCATGGAAAAGACGGAAAATACAGAAACAGTTTATGAGACAAAGTATGACTAAAAGTCTAATGTGTATAGTAGTGGCCAACACAGAAAAGAGGACGTTACAGAAATTGTATTTCAATATGCAGTGAAATAGTAATTTTATAAAATTTTTAAAACTTTCAAGGGTCGGCCTGATAGCTCAGCAGACTAAATGCCTGCTTAGGCTGAGTCCTGCGGATGGGGTTCTTTTCCCTCACCTCCAGGGTGCACTGAGGCAGCAGTTGAGACTGGGCGTGGTGGCGTGTGCCTGTAATGTCAGCACTTGGAAGGTGGAAAACAGTAGGATCACTATGAATCCAATCTATATAATGAGACCCTGAAGACCCTGTATACCCTGTCCTAAATACAGAAAAAAAAAAGTTTGAAACCATTGATTCACAAACCCCTGGCAGGATAATACAGAGAAGATTACACTTAGGCTTGCCTGTCACAAACTATGGTAAACCCTGTATGAAGAGAATATCTTAAGCCAAAGAGGAAAGTTATCCTCAAAGAATAAAAATTTTTTATCATTGGACATAAGCAATGGAAACCCAGTGCTAAGTATTGCTTTCATGTATTAAAGATAATCATTACTTTGAACATGAAGTTTTATTATTTTCATAATTAAAAATGTTTTTGTTATGTAATCTTGGACTCACTAATAAATATACTTTCAAGCATTATTTTGTGCTTAGCTCATAGTCTATCTTTTAAAGAGTCCAACATTATTTTTTGAGTATATCCATGTCAATAAATATGATTTTAGTTCATTCTTAGGCATGTTTTCTTAGCACAAGTATATGTTTCAGAACAGCTATAAGTGGATTTACTCAACTAAAAGCTGTATATTACTGCATAATTTTTTACAAAGGTGTACACATTTCAACTTTACCAGTTGTACTCTGTTTCTTACCTAAATGAGTGCTGAAACAGTTTCTTTTCTCTAGTAGGGCATGAACGACCCCATTTGTCAATATCCTGATACTTGGCTTTTGTAAAGGTCACATTTGTTGTTATCAGTGTGCGAAATAACATCTGCTAGGAATTGTTATCAAACATGCCTATAATTTAATTTATTTTGAAATATTGATATCCAATGCCTTATAACAATTTTTGAAGCTCAGATATCCATTTTTCATATATGACTTTGCTTCTGTAGTCTATAGATTAGTTATTTCATATGTGCCAATACCATGCTATCACTATTATTATAATTTCATAATAAGATTTATTATTGAGGTGGGTTCTGAATCCTTCAACTTGTATTCCAAAGTTGTCTTGAATACTCTTGGCTTTTCCTTGCCCAACTGAGTTTTCTATTGGTCACAGAACCTGGAGTTGTCTTTATCTTTTGATTTTCCACTTTAAAAGAGATAGTGATCAAAGAAACCACTGTGTACTATAAATGTACCCACAGCAGTACGACTACGTTAAACACAGATTACACTTCTGGGGATAGTGGAAGATGCTGAGTGCTGGGGTGAGAGGAGGTATGCTCTGTCCAAGGGGAAATCTCTCCTCAGGTCCTGCTAATTTGGCCACCTGGAATATATGCTAAGTACCAGAGGAAAAACAGAATTTAAGACAATCTGAGAATCTGTGATTTTGTTTTCAATATGGAAATTTCCTTATTAAATGTTAATTCAATTATTTTGTGACAAGTTATTACTATGTAGTTCAGGCTTGCTTGAACTCACTATGTAGCTCACATTATAACTCATGAGTATACTCCTATCCTACCCTCTAGAGTCCTGGGACTATATGCCCTACCATTAAGACTTCCGGAAGTTGGAGTTGGGAAGCATCCGTAGTGAAGAGTCAGAACCCTGTTCTCCTTTCCACTGATACATATAAATCCTGAAGACCTTTGCATATACTCAGTTGATACATCAAGTGCCTACTTTTTTGAGTCAGGGTCTCAAGTTATGTATCTCAAGTTAACCTGAAACTTGTAACAATCCTGCCCCAGCCTCCTGAGTGCTAGGATGGTAGGCTTGCATCACTATGCCCAGTTTAATTTTTCCACATATGAAATGTCATGTAGACCAAAACAGAAAAAGAACAAAATCTTGGAGGACTAATCTTAAGGACTTTTTTGGTTTCATATTTGAGTAGTTTTCTAATCACATTAAGCAGAAAAAAGGGGGATAGAAGACTAAGTTTGAAGTGAAGAATCTTGGCAGGAAATGTAAGACAGTGAAGTGCCACTACTGTGTGCTCATCAGGGCATCCAGGTTGTACTTCCCCGAGCCTCAAGGCCCTAATGCAATTACTTAAAGGCCAGACATCTTGGCTCTGAGTACTCAAGACAGTTATCTGGGAATTTAACACGAGGCACTTTAGCAAGAGTCCTCCAGATGGCAGAAGCCATACATTCTACTTGTACGCACACCTGTACATCCCAACCTTGTTTTGCCCTTCACCCTATGGTTTCTGAGCTGTGCTCTGGCATTTTGGAGGTAGGTTCTATAATAATTCTCTTACATTTCTCCACATCCCTAGTACATTCAGTTTATAATATTTATGTTTCTGCAGTCTCATCTTAACATAACGTGACTAAAATTTTATTCTCAAAGTTTAATGTAAGACATATTTTGTTAGGTGGAGTTGCAAACCTGCTAAGCAAGGACCAGAGTCATGTGGCTATGGAAAGAGCAATCTATTGATTATAGATCTTGCTGTTCATTTCACTATTGATCCTTTTGGTGAGTAGATTCCTAGGCCCAAGATACCTTCTATTTCAGGACTAAAACACCATCAAAAACTAAAACACAATCTTATTCTGGTTTTACTACAAAGCCATGTGGGCAAACCAAGCTCCCATAAACTTATGAACCAAGAAATGGTGAGTATTAGGCAATGTACACATTTGCTTTCATCACAGAACTTGCTATGACAAAGGTCAGGACTGTTCTCTATCCTGCTTCCTGGGTGCTATATATGTAAGTGACTTACAATCTTTATTTATTACAATGTCTGATGTCATACATTATATCAAGGAAAGATGTAAAAATATGTACATTCTCCTCCCACCTTGCTGTTGTTGCCATCTTACTCCAGACACATCTGTTCAAAAGGAACATTATTCATGCACTTAAATAGATTCATGCCACTGATATCCTCTCACTTAGTAAGCATTGCAGAAGTTCAGGAGGCACAGTGACACCCATGGCAGATGTGATTCGTGTTCTCCGAGATCTTACATATACAGATGTGTGTGTAGGGGACTGATGGTAAACATCCAAATACATAACTGCATTTACATGACAATATAGCATTGAAAGAACATTGGACAAAGGACTGAGCAGAGGGTGTCTGTGTGTATGTGAGAGCAGGATGATAAAGATTGTGTTGGCACAAACACTTCTTGCCTATAGTCATGTATTCCACTGTTACATGAAAAGTGCTAGCACATATCTGCAGCCAATACTGGGCACATAGGTCAGCCTGGTATCTCCCCGGCTTTTCAGTGAAGCCACAGCAATTGGATCACTACTACCAGTTACAAGTATTATAACTACTAGTAACAACATTGCCAATGATAATGCTGACAATTGTGAAGTACTTCAAGAATGCTATCTTGTTTGTGTCACTCAAGTAGCACTGAGGCTTTGGAAATGTTACATCCCTTTTTCCTATCTTTTCAAACAGGCAACTGGACCTCCATGTTTCCTTCTATTCCTACTTTTCGAAAGAGAAGAGTGTTAAATCTTTTAGATCCTGGTGTTCCTTCCACGTCTCAGACTAGATTTCTCTTCTAATTCATTATTCATTACTTATTTCATCTTCAGAAAGTTTTCTCCTAACAGTTAAGCATGCAATTCAGTTCTGAGAACTGCTTGCTTTGGCAGAATGAATCATGTCCCCATTCTGGGCAAGACCCTGGAACTTTTCCAGGAAGAAAACATAGCACTGAAAATATATGGACATAGTACAGAATACAAATAAAAGATGAAGATTTAGAGTCTGAGATACTTGGTTTTGAGTTCTGATTCCCCTATTTTCAAGGCATGGGGCACCAGAAAAGTGCTTTGAACTTTCTGAGGTTCCATTTGCTTATCTGAGAAATGGTGGCAGTTGTGGTAACTGCCTCACTGGATTTTAATGAGGTTTTGATGAGATAATGCATATAAATTATCTGTTGAATAGTGCCCAATAAATGTTAGTTGCTGTTATTATCATTTCAATACATCTGAAGACCTTTAGGACCAATTATCTTTTCATGGTCAGTTTCTGGTCTGAATTGAATGGGAAATATTTTAGATGGAAGAGTCTCTGTGTCTAACCTTGGAGGCTCTTGGCCTTTATTTAGACTCCAAAAGTGATGGGGGTTCATTCTTTGCGTGATTATTTCTTACACTGAGCAGTTAACTTTTTGCTTCTATTGCTAGAATAACTGAAAAAAACATAGAATTTAAAAATAGTCAAGAAGGTTCCTAATAATATATTATGAGAGCTAGCAACTGTATTAAAGAAAAATCAGGAAAGAGTAGTGAAAATAACTTGGAAAGGAAGAAAGGATGATTGTCTCATTTCCAAAAAAAAAGTATTTGCTTTTAAAAATGCGATAATTCAGTAGTTCTCTAAGACTACCATTTGATCTCTGGGTTAATCTTTTAAAAGTGCACATCTGCAAAATTTCAAACCTTTGTACCCCAAAAGAGCTCCCCAGGCAATTTTCTGTTGTTTTAAGTTGTTAAAGTCTGAAGGAATATTTTCAATTCTCCTTAGATATGTCTCTACAGCTTTTGGTGGATGGAGGCAGCTGTTTAACGGCTGCCTAGCAACTTTGCTTAGTGGCTGAGGACAGGCTGTGCCGATGGTTGCACCCAGCAGAACACCCAAGGGCAATTAGGAAAACAATGTAATTACACAAGTTGGAAATAGGTCAGGAGTTGGGACAAACACTCAGATGCCAGGGAAAGTAGCTCTGGGACTCGAAGGACACTGGCATGAGAAGTTACTTGACTTGGAGGGCCTGGGGGGCTCTCTGTTTTGTTCTAAGCACTTATGCATAAAGAGAGCAATTCTAAGCACACTCTTTAGACATGAACTTAGGCAATTCTTGCCAGAGAAGATATCTAGATATTAGAAGAAATAGATTTGAAGTATTATGAGCTAGACAGATTTATATTTGATTACAGCTCTTCTATTTCTTAGCTCCATGACCATGCAATCATGTTTAAAACTCTGTCAGTGTTTCTGCTTCTACATCAGCTACAATAACAGCATTTATGATTTATCATGTAGAGTCTTAAGGAACAAATAGAAAATCACTTATCAGGGTGTGATAAAATGCCAAACCTCACCCCCTAGGCAGAATTGCTTTGCCTAATATTCCCCTTTCAGTTTTTTCCTTGTAAAGAATTCATACTCATGGTTCAGTTACTGTGAGTTCAAAGGGATTTCTTTTACTGTAGGTAGTAGAAATGTATATATCATATAAACAAGTATAGAGTATGTCCATAATAGAGTTGTTCAACTTTTGGATATCATGTATGGGTATATATATGAATTTTTTGTAATAGATCCTTGATAACTTGTGGCCTATCAGCCAGCTGTAAAACTTTCAATCACAAAAGGACTGGTGGGAAAACAAAAGCTTGGCTTCACTTTGGAGAAGCTATTGAAATGAAACAAACATTTAAAATTATACTGCAAGCTAGAGACCAAAGACAGAGTATTTATTGGAACAGATTGGGGACTTGGGCCGGAAAGGCTTAAGTCCAACCTTGAGTCTTCCATTTGGTCACCATGTGATCTCTATGTTCAGGTTAGTTTTGACTGTTAACTTGACTGGATAAAGAGGCTGCTGGAGGGGAGATAGGATTCTGAAGTCGTTAGCCTAATCAATGGGGTAGCACATTGATGAGTTCACAGCTGGGTGGGTTATTAGGAGGCGGGTGCTGGTTGGAGGAAGTTGATCATGGGGATGTTGCCCTTAAGATCATATCTGGGCCCTGGTCCTCTCCTCTTGGGCTTCTTCCTTACTCTCAGCACCTCATATACCATGAGCTCAGTGGCTTTCCCCCCACTTCACCCTTTAGGCATAGTGTTTCTTCCTTGGAGCCATACATCCATGGACTACACCCTCTGAATCTATGAGCCAAACACAATTTTCTTCCTCTAAATTGTAGGTACTGATATTTTGTTTCACCAAGAGAAAGCTGACTAGTACAGGATTCTTCTGTAAATTCTCAGTTTCCTCATCTGTACATGTCGATGCTAATTGCAAATTTGAATGTCTCATGCAATGCATATAAGGTGTTAAACCACAACTTGATGTATTTTTGTACCTAAAAGTTATTATATAATTATTATAACATTATTTCAGATTAATATTAGTATTTCTATTGTGCTTATAGTTCTAAAATCATGCAGTTATTCCTGCATAAAGTGAACCTTACATTGTGTAATACTATAAATATTTATTGAGAACCATTTTAGATTCTGGGATGACTAAAACATTGTTGTTGTCTTTACGGAATTTATTCTTTATTTGAAGAAACAGACACATAAACAATTCAAGATCAGATCTCTAAAGTGCTAAATAGAAGGCACACACAGCATGCTGTAAGGACGGGAGGAAAAATGAATTCTGTATTAGGGAATCAAACAAGTCTTTACACTTGAAATTTCTTGAAAGTAGGGCTCTGGTTCATGGGCATCTTTGGTGAGGGAACATTGTGAACAAGGCTCAAAGGTAGAAAATCTTTGGAGCACAAAGAAGAAATAACAGATGCTTCAGCTTCACTGGATGTTACAGAGTGCTGTGGATATTATATAAGAGGATGAAAAATGTTGAGTTAATGCTTCATTCTGGAAGGCTTTGCATATGCAAATGTAATTTTTGCAAAGATACTTATTAAAGAAAGACTCCATTCACTTATCCCTTTTTTGTTTTATTCAACAATATTTATTTAGTACTTTCTGTCAGAAACCATTTTGATGCTAAAGCACTGAACTGGATATAGGCAATGCATTTCCAGGTTAGCGAAGGAGAGAGACCCATACATAAGCAATTCCATTAGTGTGCAGAGTACTTTAATAGCTGGGGAGGAAGGCATCTTGCACAGTGACCTGGCCCACCCTGGGTGAGTCAGAGAGAGCTTTTAGGGAAATGACTCTAAACTGAGATCTGTGGGAATGGTTCCAGGATAAAATAAGGTAAAAGGTGGAGGGAGAATATTTTCAGTGGAAAAATAGTGTTCTTCCTAGCATATGGAAGCCAATCATGGAGGTCTCTAGACTTACAAGAAAACTGAATATTGGTGGACAGCTGAGTGTCTGGATTAGAGGGTTTAAGGAGAACATACTAGTAGAGTCTTGTAACTCATTCAGACCTGTCTAGATTTTATTAGCAACTTAGAATTGGAGGCAGTGTTTGCATGGGATGTAGAAGGGCAGCGTGTGTACAAGACCAAATTACATTTGAATTTTAGAAAGATAGCTCTCAGTACATGAAAATATGCAAATTGAGGCAGGAAGATCAGCGTTGAGGCTATTGAATTCATCTTGGAAAATGGGTCTGTGCCTACCATTCCCTTAAATGTGGGAGAATGGAAAGGCAATCTGCATCATCCTGCCTATGTGCACAGTGAACCTGGTGAGGGATGGAGCACTGTCAGGCCAGGCAATGGTTTTAGTGATGGTTAGGAAGAGACCTGATAGACCTGTGCCATTCCTGTGGGAGCAGGGAAGAGTCCTATCTTCTACCATGAAGAGTCTGGAAATGTGGCCTTTGCACCCTATGGCAATATTTACAGGGTATTACTGTCTTGAAAAAAATCACTCCATGCATGATGGAATTGTTTTCTTCAATTCCCCCATTTGCCTACAGAGGTGACAAATGAGAAGCAATGGCCTTTTACTCTAATGAGATCTAAAGCCAGCAGCAGCTGCTACAGAGGGCTATAAGTAGGGTGGCTGATTTGCCAGCAACTGGGTGCACTTGTGAGCTTTTTCTTTTTCCTCTAGGAAATCACAGTGGCAAACAGCATGTATTGGGGTATGTGATGCAAAACTTTCTGACTCAGAGCTTGTCTCATACCCTTGTCAATTGGAGTGACCCCAGAGTTTCACTTGAGAGGAAAGAAGCTGCTTGACCCTACTGACATGTAGCTTATCCTCTCTTTTCATGCAAATATAATTTTTGCAAAAATACTTTAGTAAAAAAAATGTATTTACTTATCCCTTTCTTGTTTTGTTCAACAATATTTATTTAGTGCCTTCTGCCAGAAATGATTTTGATGTTAAAGCATTGAATTGAATATAGCCAGTGAGTTTCCAGGCTAGCAAAAAAAGAGAGACCCATACATTTGCTTGGTCCTTTTTTTCTGTACCTGAGGAGACAAGGAAGGGAAAATGTGCATTAGTGCTTATACGTATGCTAAGACTGACTGACATGCTAGGACTGGAGAACTGAAATAGGGCATGAAATATATTGAACTTGGGTCAGTCACTAGGTACTAAGTAAGTTGGTCATAGACTATGTTTTATCATTGTATGATATTTTTTATTTCTGAGTAAAAAGTTGCTATACACCTGATGGCTTGAAATAACATGACCACTGAAGGTGTCTGTGGGTCAGATGTATGGGCTTGGCTTATCAGATCTTCAGCTCAGTGTCTTATAAGGCTAACAAAAGACAGCTGTGTCCTCATCTGGTGGTTAAAGTCAGGAAACATTCCCTTCTAGAGTCCCTCATTTACGTGAACAGAATTCATTTTCTTACACCTGTTGGACCAAGGTAACTTTTTTCTTGATAGTTTCCAAGTGCAGGGTGATCTCTAGAGGCCAGGTGCCATACCTTGTCACACGCTCCACTCACACCATGGCAGTTTTCTCCTTTATGGCCAGCATTTCTTGGTCATTCTGAATTTTTCAAACTACTTTCAAGGACTCACTTAATTAGGTCAAGCTCACCCATGATAATCTCCTTTTTGATGAATTCAGAGCTAACTGATTAGGAATCTTTATTCCATTCCTTCTTCCATATCCTGTGCCATAATCAGGGTGATATCTTGTCACAGTGACGTGTCCCATTCACACACAAGGGGAGATAATTATGTAGCCTGTGCCTCTCAGGATTGTGCATAGGCAGAGCCCTTCAATTTAAGGAGCAAGCTTCTTAACATTAAGTGTATTCTGCTTTATGTATTCTTGTGCACGTAAAATATCAGGTGACATAATGTTTGAGGCTTATAAGTTAAGTTTAATGCATGTATGAAGAATTGTGACCATTGAGAACAAATAACTTTTTAGATGTGATTTTAAATTAACCATTTAAAATATTATTTAAAATTATCGACTTTTTATTACTGGACATATAGATGTTTATAATTTATTATTATATTTTGGGGATGATAAGGTATACATAATTTTACATTTGTCTTTTCTTATTTGGTTTTCTCATCCTTTTTTGAGATGAGATCTTACTAAGTTACTGAGGCTGGCTTTGAATTTGCAGTCCTCTATCTGATCCTCTGTAATAGCTAGGATTTTAGCTGTACACTATAGGAGCCTATCTTAGGCTTACTTATTTTTAACAGATATAAATTAGTTATGCCACAGGAAGAGTGTTAATGGTATTTAGGTCTAACTGTTCAAAATTTACCCAAAGAGAAAGGGGCAGGTGTGTGGGTCCCCTGTCTACCCAAGGATGAGACAGAGTAGCTTTTCAGAATGACTCGAGGCTAATATAAAAGGGGGAATTTAGAAAGTTTTCAAAAACCCTGCTTCTCAGTTCCTGCCTTAGCAGCATCTAATTTTTAAAAAGTTAACACTTATCTTATTATTAGATTAAAAGTTTTTTCAAAACAGCAAAAGTAGCTGATTAGTTCAGAGAATATCTAGAGACAATGATCAAAGATAGGGACACCTGTTTAAATGTCTGCTTCTTTTGTGTGTTTAAGAGGAAAATTGCTACCAAATATGTAATGTAAACTGAAGGATAAAAATTATACATTAATGAGAATATGCACAAAATTGATGCTTTAAGTTTTAGACTTTATGTTTTAAATGAATATTTAGACTGATGACAATGTGTAGTTCTTGTATTTATTATTTACTTTATAACGAATATCTATTTAAACCCAACTATTTGCTGGACATTGTTCTAAGTGCTGGAATACATAATACAAAACAGCTAAAACTTGCTGCCCTAGAAGTGCTTACGTTTCTGTAAGGAGGAACTGTGTAAGCAGTGATAAAACTTTTAGTCTTTAGTGTGGTTGAGATGCCTTGGAATACTGTTGTATTGATTCCTACGCTACAAGCCTGTAGATAAGGAGGGGGGCACGCTAGCCCTATTTTTACTTATGAAGTTGAGCATCGCTTAGGCCACAAGACCCACACATAATCACATGGTACATAAGTGGGAGAGAGACCATGGTGGATGTGCAGGGCAGGGAGCAAGGCAGGCCCACAGCCACACAGCTTCTTGAGTTAACCCAGAACAACTGAGTAATAATCTGAAGCAACAGCTTACCAACTGGTAAGGTCTTTCTATGTGCTTTAATTCTTTGGAAGACATTTTATTGAGCACAGGGGAGGGAACATTGGGATACAGTCTTGTGGAACAACTCTGTAGATCGAGGCTGGATCCATACCAGGAAAGTGAGAATGATGCCTTTGTATTTGTATACAGAGCTTTATTTACAATGTACATTTACAGTTATTTCTATTCATTGCCATGACCCTGTAAAATGCCAAAGTGGAGATTTTTTCCTATATGAGAAAAATTGAGCCTGAGAAGTTGAATGAATTGGTCTGGACTGCACAGTAGTCAGTTGCTGACAGAAATGGGGTAATAGAAGTACCTAAACCTCATATTTTATATTTTCTTTTTGAAAATTCATTGGTCTTTAGAATTTCAGTAATCCCAGTGGTAATGAGATAATGCTGGTAAAATCATGTGTGTACTGTGTATACGGTGGCCTAGAATTAGCAATGATCATTTTTGCACTTTTACCCAAAACTTTAAGCAACGCAACCAATTGTGTACCAGCCAATTGCATACATCCTTCCCTAGAAGGAAGTTTTGGCCATCTATTTCTTTCAGTTGGCCTTGCATATTGAAATTTATTTGGCTCTTGACTTGTCTTTTCTGATCTAATAAATATAACAATGGAAGAGCAGGTTACTAGACAAAGGTGAGTTTTTATGGAATGCGATGTTGTTGAAACAATCTAGCCAGACTCAGTAGGTTTGTGGAATGGGGATATTCTTGTCTTGTGTGTTTTTACTTTTGGTAAAATTTTTTATTACCTTTCAAAAATTAAATGAAGAATATCTGATTACTGTCAAAAGTGTAGGGCAGGGCTCGCGTGCCCGCCACCGCCACGGACCCCAGCGCCCACCCGGTCGGCCAGCCCAGCCATGATCAAGGCGATCCTCATTTTCAACAACCGCGGGAAGCCGCGGCTCTATAAGTACTACCAGCCCTACAGTGAAGATACACAACAGCGAATCATCAGGGAGACTTTTCATTTGGTATGTAAGAGTGATAAAAATGTTTGTAATTTCCTAGAAGGATTATTAATTGGAGGATCTGACAACAAACTGATCTATAGACATCATGCAACACTGTATTTTGTCTTCTGTGTGGATTCTTCAGAAAGTGAACTTGGCATTTTAGATCTAATTCAAGTATTTGTGGAAACATTAGACAAATGTTTTGAAAATGTCTGTGAACTGGATTTAATTTTCCATGTAGACAAGGTTCCCAATATTCTTGCAGAAATGATGATGGGGGGGGATGGTATTGGAGACCAATATAAATGAAATTGTTACACAAATTGATGCACAAAACAAATTGGAGAAATCTGAGGCTGGCGTAGCAGGAGCTCCAGCCCGTGCTGTATCTGCTGTAAAGAATATGAATCTTCTTGAGATCCCGAGAAATATTAACATTGGTGACATCAGTATAAAACTGCCAAACCTGCCCTCTTTTAAATAAAATATTAAAAATGCCACCCCCAGGTAAAACCCAGGGGGATAAGTCATCTAAGTTTACCATACAGTTGTTTACCAAAAATAGAGGAGGAGAGTCTTAACGTTTTGCTCTTGGATTTAAGTCAAGGTACTGTATAGAAGTTGTGTAAAATCAGTATGAAAGTTCAATGTTGCTTTTCTTGCTCAGTGATTTTAAAGAAATTGTATACTTCCAGTGTGTGTGTGTGTGTGTGTTTTTTTTTTTTTTTTTTGGTTGTTGTTTTCTAAACTGCATTCCTATGCCCACCCAAGGAATGCCTCTAAGTATTGGCTATCACAGTATTTCAAAAGTGAGGTATTTCTTTAATTATGTACAACCCAAATGTTTTGTCTGGATCACAAATGCAATATTCCTTAATTCTTTCTGCTCCTTGTCATAATTGTTAAAGAACCAAGTATATATTGCATGAAAACATGATCACCTTTTCCTCTTAGTTTAAATAAACTCTAACGTAACTGGAAAAAAAAAAGTGTACGGCACATTGCTGAGAAAAGACCAGACTTTGTTTACAATTCCACCATCCTAAAATAACTATTACTGTTTTTATGTGTAATATTTTATGCCTTTTGCTTTTAACAATCATAGGGTCAACTGTAAGGGAAGAAAATCTTTTTCTCTAGCTGTGCCATGTTCCTCGACAGGGAACATATGAATTTCACTGGAAAAAGAAACTTTTAGGAGAAAAATAAACAGAAGTGTACTAACATGCATCATACTTATACCAGAGATGATAAAAATGTACAAATTATAAGGATGCACTCCCACTAATCCCTTTAAAATACTCCCTTTTTTTGGTGGAACGAGGAATTGAACTCAGACCCTTGTGTTTGCCAGGGAAGTGCTTATTCTACTGAGCCACCTCCTCACCCTACCCCTTTGCTTTGAATGAGGTGTGATAAAAATTTGGTGGATTCTTTAGATCCAGTACAATGACATAAAAGGAGTTTTTAATCTGTCCCATTATAAACAAGTATGCATTGTTCATAACTTGTCCATATGTCCAATAATATTATATATGTGTGCGTATATAATAATATTGGACATATGGACATATATATATATATATATATATATATATATATATATATATATATATATATATATATATATAATATCTTCCTGCCTTGGTTGAGAGACCAAGGCAGGAAGATTTCATGTTCAAATCTAGCTTGGATAATTTAGTGACTTAGCAAGACTGTGCTAAAAAATGAAGAAAGAATAAAAGCTTCTGTTGGAGGTGGGTGAGGCAGGTACAATGTAGACTAGGGACAGAGAAAGTAGATTTCTGACTTCTGGAATCCATGAACTCTGTATCCAGGACATACTCTTCATAGTGGTTTTAATGAGAGGCTTCCATAAAGTCAGATCAGAGAAGCTCCTAGAGGCAGTCTTCATCCAAGCTCAGACACGGTAGGGCCTAGAGTGGACGTGAGCTGCAGAGCCTTGGTCTTCATAGTTAGTGCAGAGAGGGAGCGTGGATCTCTCCATTTTTAATAGTTCTTATGATCGACTCCCATAATGATAATTTACTCCCTTGGACTGCGTATATGGATAGCGAAGATACAAACACCAGTATGGGTGCAGCCCTGGTCCCTTTGGGGTTTCAGCACTGTGGCTTTCCACTTCCTTTGTGTGGCAGCCTTTTGCTGGCAGTCTCTTTCTCAAGTCTTTCCAGAAAGTCTTGCAAAAAGATCAGTTGGTTTTTCATCCAAGATGAATTTTCTGCAATCTCACCAAAGTGGTTTTTATCCTTCACTTAACAGAACAGTGCTGAAAGCCTACTGTGCTTGATAGCAAATGTGTGTGGAGAACAAGTAGACATGTCATGGCTAGAAGCACAAAGGCCACTTGGATATGTATTGAGTCTCAGAAACAGAAAGCTGGGTTTATTACCAGGTCCTAGACTGCTGTGCTGTCCTTCCAGAAATTCTTTGCAGGTTATTGTTCTGAACAAAGAATTGGATAAGACATGTTTAAAATGTAGTGAGATTTTAAACTTATCGAATGTAGGAAAAGAACTACACTCTGCAGAGCAATAATAGGCCACTGAGAAAGGTAGCACATTGGCTACTTGAAGCAAATTAGTTTTTGGAATAGGCAAGTCATGCCTGAAGACACAGCTCTGAAAGGCACAAAATTGAAGTTAAAAAAAATGAGCCTTTTCCACCTATCCCTTTTCCCACTTGTTCTTGTGTAGGCAACCAATTTTCTCTACAGTTTGAAATGACCTTCATTGCTATGTTGCTTTCTCTTTTGCCCACTAACTACTAATGGAAGCTTGTTGTCTTTAAAGAGAACAATCCAACCATCCACCCATCCATCCATCCATCCATCCATCCATCCATCCATCCACCCACCCACCCACCCACCCATCCGTCTGTCTATCCTATAAAAATTTTGAGTGCCTTCTTGACATCTACATTATGTTAAAGTTTGTAAATACTAAGATAAAAGTTATTATCCTTGGTTCCAAAGAGCGGACATTTTTCAAAAAATATCTTGAATTTCTCATTCTCCTGGAGTTTAAATGCTCTGTCTTCCTCTCAATTAAGGTTTTGCTCTTTGCTAGCTAATCTGATGAAATAATTCATATTAAGATTTTAATGGACGATAATACATGATACTTTATAGATAATGCCTCTGGTGAATAGGCTTTTCAATTAAAGAATTTATTTAGTGTAAGAATTTGGAAAAGCTTTATGAAAGACCCATTTTTAAAAAGATGGAGCAAGATGGCCTTATATCCTTCTTAAGAAAGCAGTAGAAAAATAATTGACTTCTCTATGCCTTGATTTTTCTCATATGCAAAATAAAGATAATAATACATGTAACAATAAGTTTCCACTACCTAGATCAGACTTGTAGTGATCCATCTGTGTTCGGCCTCTCAAGAGCTGAGATTACAGGCGTGTGCCACCACACCCAGTCTCAATCACTAGCTCAGTGCACCCTGGTGGCGGAGCTGGTACAGCATGCCAGACATTGAACCCTGCTGGGCTCTGTGTAAGCAGGTGCTTTAGTCTGCTGAGCTTCTAGCCAACCCTGTCTGAGTTATTATGAAGATCAAATTTACATATTTACTGACAAGAATTTATAGGTGTGTGTATTAAGCTTGCATAAATATTATTGTCATCATCATCATCATCGTCATTACTGCTTATCACATCATTGTTTTCCAGATTTGCCTATTACAGTCCTGTCTGCTAAGCCACCTTCCTTAGCTCCACATAAAAGCAGACACACTCTTCACATCTGTGATACATGTACCAAGAAAAATTAGAACCCAGCATTCTTTACCTGTCGTTTAGTCAAAAGCACAAAGACTGCCAAAATGTCAAGGTGTCTCCCAAAAAGAAAAAAAGACTTGGATGACAAATTCACCAAGGGGCTGGAAGACACACGGAGATGTACACACCAGAGTATGTATCTCCCTCTCTTCACAATGATGTTCTCTCCGCTCTAGAATCTCTTACTGGCGCTGCTTCAAGAAGCCCATGGAACTCCATCACAGCTCTTCTCCCTGAGCTCCTGGGCCTAGCAAGCAGGGATCAGGAGCTTTGCTGAGCTCCCAGGATCCCTGTGAGCAGCCATGTGGAGCCCAGGCCATCAAAGTGCAGCTGACTAAGAGGTTTTGGGATATCAGCCTTGAGAGCAGTAATTTTCATTCCCAGGCTGGAGTGAATTCCAGCCACCACATGCAAGCAAATTTCCAAGCTGCCTTTGTTATGCACTCCCATTCCTTTTTTTCCTGATTGTTTTGGTGGAATTGGTGATACTGAGGTTGAACCCAGGACTTTCACAACAATCTGCACCTCCAGATTTTAAATTTGTTATTTATTTTTATTTTGAGTCAGGGTCTCACTAAGTTATTCAGGTTCAGCTTAAACTTGTAATCTTTGTGCCTCAGCTTCTAAAAGTGCTAGACCTACTGGCATGAACTACCATGCCCAAGTTCTGATTTTGTTTTTTCCTTTCTGTATATGTTATAAGCTATGCTGAGCTAAAAGCATCCTTTATGTTATTTTCTAGGAAGGAAGTTCACTCATGAAACCATTTTACAGATAGGCTGAGGTGGATGATTATATTGCTTTTAAAAATCATTCTAATTAAGAGCCCAGATTATGACTTAAATCATGATCCTCTGTCTTCAGTTTCCCTGGTCTGCCTATAAAGTGTTCGGATATTAGCCAAGATTGTAGTTCCTCTTGAAAGAATGGAGGAGATGACTGTGACAAAGAAGTTATTCCCCCAAGTTCAAGTAATCATTCAAATCATTTCTCAGCCTCCTTCACATTTCCTGAAGGAGAGTACTTAATAAAGAAGATACATTTCTTCATGCCAGGGTTTTGTGAATGAGCTGGGAGTTGAGGGTGGAGATGAAAGGATGATGTATATGTACTTAAGAGAAACTCTGAAGATTGTCTAATTGCCATAGAGAGTATTTTTTTAGCAGTCATAATTTGGGGTAAAAGTCATCTATAGACAGCTCCTATGTCATATGTGTAAAATACCCCCAAAAATTCTTCAAAAAGAAGATACTACCTCTTTCACATCAGGTCATGAAAAGGTTTTCTTCTATTGCATCATGAATGTGTAGAATGGGGTAAATTGTAAGCAATGGATTGTATAACGTTTTTGTCATTTCTTCATGAAGAACCACTTTATATTTATATAGCCACTTAGCAGGAGGTACTAGGCCTTGAGGTGGCACGTGTGAGGCACCCCAGCTCAGCTAAGAAGGGAATGCAAAGAGAACACTGTAGCTGGAGTAGTCAGTATTGCAATATGAAGCCAGTCAGGGTTGTATAGAATTTGGATTTTATTGTATGTGAGATGAGAAAACACTGGTGTTGTGGACATGTCATGGCTGCAGTATTTTACATTTCTGCTAGCAATGCATGAGGGCTCCGATTTCTCTATATTCTTATGAACCTGTTATTTTTGTTGTTATAGTTATCCTAGTCAGTGTGATGGGACCAATTTCATTTGCATTTACCCTATAAATCCTGACTAACATGGTAAATAACTTTTCATGTGTTTATTGGCCATCTGCATGTCTGTTTTGAAGAAATGTCAATTCAGGTACTTAGCTAAACTTTTAAGTTAGATTAACTGTCTTTGTTGAGCTGTTGGAGTTCTCCATATGTTCTGTACATTGGATACAAATCAGGTGTAGCAAGCCACTCTCATTTCTTGAACGTTAGACAACTCTAGATTAACAATTATTTTCTAAAGCCTTTGAAGATGTTATTTAAATGTGTCTGTTTTTCAGTGTTGTGTTTGAGAAGTCACATGTCTGTGAAATACCTTTAAAGTTATTTATTTTCCTCTGACTGATTTTTAAGACTAATTATTTTGTCTTTTTGAGACAGAGTCTCACTATGCAGTACAGGCTGGCCTTGATCTCACTTTGTAGCCCAGACTAGTTGTAAGTTTGCAATGATCCTCCTGCCTCAGCCTCCTGAGTGCTGGAATTATAGGCATGTGCCACCATGCCTGGTCCTATTAATACTCACTTTTAGAATGCTTGGATTCATAGCAAAATGGAGACACACAGAGGCTTCACATATACTCTCCATCCCCACACCCACAAGGCCTTCACTGTTTCCATCTGTTTCTTATTGCTGGGACTCAATACTCCCTATACCCACAATTCAATGGAATATTTGTTTATTTTGGCTCATGTTTCCAAAGTTTCAATCCGTGCTCAGAAGGCTTAAACACAGATATGTCATGGTAGTAGGTCCTGGACAGAGGAAGCTGCTCACATTTTGGTGGCCAGGAAGCAGAAAGAAAGGGGAAGGGACAGAAGTAGATATACTACCCAAGATAACTGCCCCAGTAACCCACCTATTCTGAGACACAGCCTAACAACAAGTTAGCTATGTCTCCAACTCCTGTGATTCAATCACATCGCAAAAGCTCTGCCTCCAAACAGACGAGGCCTTGGAGAATGCTCTTTGTCTGAACCATAACATTCTGCTCTGGATCCCAAAAGACCACCTCTGTTTATATAAAATGCAAACAGTTTCAAAAGTGCAGAAATGTCCAGCCCAAAGCCTTCTTTGACACTCAAAGGAAACTCTTCACTGTAGGCTTTTATAAAAATTAGAAAAGAAAGCTAAATCTTCCCAACATACAGTGGAACAAGATAAATATTCCCATTTCAAGAGGAAGCAATAGGAAGATAAAAGTAATGGGACCAAACCAGAACCAAATGACAGCAGGGAAAATGTCAAATGTTTTAGCTCCTTAGCCTATGGCAAAATGTGGATGCTAAGTAGCCTGAATGGTCTTATCCTTCCAGCCCTGACAGTTGCAGGCTGCGTGGTTTCTGTCTTAGAATCACTTTACACACTATGCTTGGCTTTCCTCAGTGTGCGTTACACATTCCTGTTTTATTTAACTTCCTGGGCTCTTTGTGTACCTTTGGCTTCATTCTAGCAGCTTCATGTACTGCACTTGCAGGGCTGTGCTTCTTGACCTTCCAGGCATCTTCTGAAATCTTGGTGGAAGTCTCACTGACCCTGCACTCTGTACTGTTTACTTGCAAAGCCAATACTGTATGAATGGTGCCAAGATCTGCCTCCCCCTCATTAATAGCTGGGCCCCTTTGTATACTGGCTGTAGCCTCTCTGACTGAGCTAAAGCCTGGGGAACCCATTTTCTGAGTTGCTTTTCTGAAGCAGGATGCCCTGCAATTCTCAAAGTAGTCTTTCACTTTTGCACCCCTGAGCCTGTGAAGAGCGTGGTCCTGCTGGTTCCTCAGATGCTCCTGTGGCATCTTTTCTATTGTCCTGCTGTAAAGTACTGGGCTCCTTTTTAGTGCTAATCTTTTCAGTGACCAGGTCTTCTCAGCCTAGTTTTATGGGACCCAACTGTAAAGGGGCTTTCTGGAGAAACTGAACATTGTAAATAAGCATTTTGCTCCTGATTTTCAGTATAAACCTGGCTAAAAGCTGCCAGTAATGCTCATCTCCCAGTCTGCATGGTGGGCTGCCTCAGAGTATCCTCTACCAGATTAGTTAGGCCATCCCTTTTGTGGGAAGCAGGGTATTGAACTCAGGATATCATAGTTTTCTGCAAAGTCTTAGGCATGAACACAATGTACATAAATTCTTCTGCCAGAGCATAGCTCAGATGATTTTGAGAGCTAGATACAATGGAGTCCTTGTTCTAAATTGAAATCTCCTGAACCTGCCTTTTTATCATCTGCATTTCTTTCTACATTCTGCTGTTTGAAGCCTCAAATACAATCACTCATTAATCTCATTTTATAGCATTGTAGGTCTTCTCTAGCTCGCATCTTCATACCTTGCCAAACCTCTCCTGTGAGAGTTCTGAAGGCTTCCAAACAACATAGCCAAAGTACTCACAACAATGACTTCAGCTCTCTGCTAGCAAAATCTGTCTTTGTTACTTTTGTTTGTCACTGGGACACAATATTTGATATACATGACTTCAAAGAGGGGAGCTTTTTTTGGTCTGTGAGCTTTAAGGGTTTCAGTCCATAATTGATTTGCTCCAAAGGAGGCCAGTACTGTGGAACGGCCTATGGGAGAGCTGCTCACATTGTGATGGCTAAGCAGCAGAAAGAAAAGGAGGATCCCAGGGGCGAGAGGTACCCTCCAAGACATGCTCCAGAGACCAGCCTGCGCCTGGCATGCCTGGCCACTGGTCTCACAGGTGGGTGTTTCCTCTGGTACATACAGTGCCCCCATGATCCAACCCCCTGTGTATAGTCCTTCATGAGCACACTAGGTCTTTGGGGGACTTTATTTCTCTAGACCACACCATTCTCTTATTGTTAATACCTAGTGCAAGCATAGAGTAGTTCTTAATATTAATGAACTAATATTGCCACTATTACTCCAAATGCATAGCTTACCCTATGGCTCCCTCTTAGGGAGAATTCTATGAATTAGTACGAATGTATACAGCATCTATCCACCATTCTCTGACTTTGCTATTAAGTGGTGCTGCACTGTGTTGCAGCACTGTCATGTTTCTCTATGTGGGTATCTTCCTATTTATCTTCTTGATTTTGGAAGAACCAGGGATTGAACTCAGGCCCTTGCGCTTGCCAGGGAAGCACTTATTCCACTGAGCCATCTCTCCAGCCCCTCTATTTATCTTGTGTAGTACTGAACATACTCATTCTGTAAACTGTTGTCACTGCCGGCTATTATAAATATTGTTGTCATGAATAACATGAATATCTCCTTGTTCACACATGCACGTAGCAGAGAGAAGGACAGCTTTTCCATGAAGAATAGACATTTTCAGTTTTACTACAAATGGCAAAACTTTTCTGAAGAGGATGATTTACAACAGTTTATGATGATCTAAATTTTTCTAATTAACTTTATTTATTTATATTTTACTGATAGACACCTAAAACACAAAAATGGTGTGTATATATGGATTGCCATGTATTATCTCTATATAAATATATATTGTGTAATGTTTAAGTCCAGGCAAGCAGATCTTTCTCCTCAAACATTTCTCGTTTCTTGATGGTGAAACATTAGATATCTCTTCTAACTTTTAGAAATGTACTGTATTTTATTTTTATCTGTGGTCACCTACTGTGTAATAGAGCTTTAGTATGTACTGTTATCAAACTGTAGGTTGGTGCTCACCGACTGACTCTTTTCTACCCTTCCTCTTGCTATCCTCAGCCTATGATTAATTATTACCATGATATGATCATCTTATGAAGTCTACTTTTTAGATTCTACATAGAAGAGGTGCTTGACTTTCTGTGCTTGGTTTATTTCACTTCACGTATTTAACTCTAGCTCCATCTATGTGCCTGCAAATGACAGAAGTCTGTCTTTTTATGGCAAAACAGTGTTTCCTTAGGTGGGCACACCACATCTTCTTTATTCATCGATCCATGAATGAATATGTAAGTCGTTTTCATTTCTTGGCTACTGAGAATAGTGAAGCTAGAGACATTGAACTACAGGTTTCACCATGGCAGGCCAATTTCACTTTCTTTGCGTGTGGACTCAGGAGTGACACTGCAGAATCATGTGGTAGTTCTCCTTTAATTCTTTGCAGAATATTCATATTGCTTTCCATAATGTCTGTGCTAATTTACATTTTCTCCAGTAATGTGCATGTGTTCTCTTTTCTTCTCATCTTTGCTACCACTTTTTACCTTTCTTTAATGATAATTTTTATTTCTTCTCCTTATATCAATGCTAGACATTGTCAGAGTGTTTAATTCTAGACCATATAGTGAGTGTGTGTTGCATTCTTGGTGGTTTTAACATGTATTTTTCTATTACTAATTGGAATATATTACTAATTGCCTATACAGGTATGCTCATTTCATTTATTTTATTTTATTGAAGGACAAATAGCAATAAGACAGTTTCAAATAGAATTAGTAGGACAGATTCAATAATTAATGCATTATATATTGTTTTTGCAGTGGTTTTCCATTGTACAAGGTGCATACATGATACTCTATTTACAAACACTGTTACAGCAGATGCTTCTAATCAATGAATTAAGACAATGTAGATGTCCAAAGCTTTTGGATATGTAAGATGAATTACAGTACAGTTTCAATAATTAATACCTTTTACATTGGTATCTTCCTAGTGGTTATCCATAGTACAAGAAGCAGACAGGATATCCTGTCCAAACACAATTAGTGCAAATCTTTCTTCTCACAGAATTACGCAAAAGTGCTGCATACTTATCCTAACTGTACTGTTGATACAAACACAGAATGGTTCTTCGTTTTTATTCCCCGTTTTTTAGTTTAGTCCTGTTAGAGAACGGTAGTCTATTGTCATTCAATTATCATAGGTATTTGAATTCAGCTAAACAATCCAACACAGATCAGCACTCCACAATAATCATGGGTTATCCGAAGAAGTTGATGATTAGAGCCATTTACAGCTCAGCTTATTTTTATGGCCTGATTTAATGTACATCATTTTTATAATTTTCTGTTAGATGGTTAAGACTGGAATAAAGCAAGACCTACACAACAAAAAATGTAACTTTTGTATCTGATGAGGTCAGGCAAGCCCCTCAGGGTTGATTCTATAACCCTGTGCCTCACTTTGTAAATCCTTTGTCAGTATCAACCTCGAGGATGAGTCACGGCCATTGCTTAACGAATTTGCTCTCTGTGAAAGCCTGAGAGAAAGTTTTCTCTTCATGTGACTCCCCATAGGCATGCTATAGATCATGGATCACATTGCTCTGTGGCTCTATAATCTCATTGATCAGAAGATTTGGGGCACAACTGAGTTCCATGATGCTGTAGTACAGGTTCTCCTATGTCCTGAGTCTTCACTGACCTTGGAAGACTAGGGCCAAACTCTTGGCTGACTGCAGTCCTTTCATTTCTCCAATTTTTGATCTGTGAATTTAGGTTATTATCCACCCAGAAGAGAAGCTGATTATTACCTTGTAACATATGCAGTTCAGTTTACCCTATCTGACTAAAGTTTTGTAGTTGTTGTAATACCTATTTGTATTTCTACTTTTGATTTCTTATACTAGGAAGACTACACAATATTTCCATGTGTGAGTCTGGTTTATTTCACTTATGAGTATATGTTCAAGTGGCATCCACTTTAATATAAATGCTTCAAATTTATCATTCTTTATAGCTGAGTAATACTCCATTGTATAGAAATACCACATCCTTTTCAACCATTCTTCACATGATGGGCATCTTGGTTGTTTCCAAGATTTTGCTATCACAAATTGTGCTGCTATAAACATAGGTACAGATATATCACTATGATATGATGTTTTCAGTTCCTCCAGGAAAATTTCCAGTAGGGGGATAGCCGGATTGAAAGAGATTTCCAATCCTAGTTTTGTGAGGAGTATCTACACTGATCTCCACAATGTTTGCACTAGTCTACATTTCCACCAGCAGTGGAGAAGTGTTCCCTTTTTCTCACATTCTCTCTAACATTTGTTGTTGGTTGATTTCTTTATGATAGCCATTCTTTCTGGAGTGAGATGATATCTCAGTGTTGGTTTAACTTGCATTTCATGGATGGCTGGTGATGTGGAGCATTTTTTCATATATTTATTCACTTCTTTAATTTCATCCTTTGAGAAGTGCATATTCATCTCAGATGCCCATTTCTTGATTGGGTCTTTAAATTTGAGTGCCTTAATGTATTTTAGTTGTTTATAAATTCTAGAGAGCAGACCTTCATCTGAGTGCTTATTAGTTAATATTTTTTTCAAAATTTGTGAGTAGTTTTTCACTTTGTTGATAATTTCTTTTGATGTGCACAAAGTTCTTAACAAGAGTTGATCCCAATTGTTAATTCTTTCAAGTGTTACCTCTGTGCATACATGTTTGTTCATGATCTCTTTGTCTACCTCTATGTCTTCAAGAGTTCCTCCTAATTTCTCTTCCAGAAGATTGAGTGTTTCTATTTCAATATTTAGATCTTTAATCCATTTTGACTTTAGCTTAGTGCATGGTGAAAGACCTGGGTCAAGTTTTAGTTTTCAGCATGTAGAAAGCCAGTTTTTCCAGCACCATTTGTTAATGAGGTAATCTTTCTTCCAGTAAGAATGTTTGGCCCTTTTGTCAAAGATCAGGTGGCTGAGTGTGTTTGTTGAGTCTTCTGCATCTTCTAATATAGTCCATTGATCCTCAGGCCTATTTGGTTGCCAATACCATATTGATTTTATCACAGTGACTTTGTAGTATAATATCAAGTCAGGTATTGTGATGCCTCCTGCCTTGTCTTTGTTGGCCAGGATTGCCTTTGCCATTCTAGGTCTTTTCTGGTTGCAAATAAATTTTAGGAACAATTTCTCTAGGTCTCGGATGTATGTTGGTGGTAGTTTGATAGGAATTGTGTTAATCTTGTACTACAATTTTGGAAGTGTGACCATCTTCACGATGTTGGTTCTTCTTATCCAGGAGTAGGGACTATCTTTCCATTTTCTGAAATCCTCTATGATCTCTTTTCTTAAGGTACTATAATTTTCCATGAAAAGTTCTTTGACTTCTTTAGTTAGATGAATTCCAAGATATTTAATTTTCCACAGTGCTATTGTAAAAGGTATTGTTTCTATAGTTTCCCTCTCAGTGTGTTTCTTATCTGTATAGAGGAATGGTACTGACTTTTGCATACTGACTTTGTATCCTGCTATGCTACTGAATTTGTGTATCAATTCTAGTAGCTTCTTGTTGGAGTTTTTTGGGTCTTCCAAGTGAAGTATCATGTCATCTGCAAAAAATTGATAATTTAACTTCGTGTTTACCTATTCTTACTCATTTTATTTCTCCCTCTTGTCTAATTGCTCTTGCTAATGATTCCAAAACTATATTGAATAGGAGGACTGATAAAGGACATCCTTTTCTTGTACCAAGTTTAAGTGTAAAAGATTTCATATTTTCCCCATTTAGAATTCTATTGGCCATTGGTTGTCATAGATTGCTATTATCGAATTGAGGTAGAGGCTTTTATTCAAATTTTCTGCATGACTTTGAACATGTATTTAGATTTTGTCAAAAGCTTTTTCTTCATCAATTGAGATGCCCATGTGGTTTTTGGAATTCAATCTGAATATTGAACCATCCTTACATCCCTGGGATGAATCCTATCTGGTCATGGTGTATAATCTTCTTAATGATTTTCTGTATTTATCTGCTAGGATTTTATTGAGGATTTTTCATCTATGTTCATGAGGGAGATTTGCCTGCAGTTCTCTTTTTTAGTTGTGTTTTTCCCTGGTTTTGGATTAGTACATTACTTGTCTCAGAAATGATTATTGGAGCACTGCTTCCTTTTCAATTTCATTGAAGAGTTTCAGGAGTATAGGGATTATATCTTGGATAAATTTCTTATAGAATTCAGCTGTGAATCAATTAGGACCTGGGCTTTTCTTTGTAGACAGGCTTTTTATTATGTTTTCTATCTTGTTGGCTATTACTGAGTTATGAGAGTTGTTCTATCTTCTTGATTCAGTTTTGGTAATTTTTACCTTTCGATTAATCTGTGCATTTTTTCTGTGTCTTCTGTTTTGTGAGCACAAAGATTCTTGAAGTAGGTAGTGATAATCTTCTGAATTTCCACTGGGTCTGTGGTGATTTCATCTTTTTCAGTCCTTTTTGCTTGTATGTGAATTTTTTCTTTCTTGTTTTTGATGAGTTAAGCTAGGGGCTTATCGATTGTATTTAGTCGCTCAAAGAACCAGCTTTTTGATTTGTTGATTCTTCGAACTATTTTCTTCATCTCAATTGAATTAATTTCTGCTCTAATCTTTATGATTTCTTCCAGTCTTTGGGCTCTGATTTTGATTTGCTCTTCCTTTTCTAGATGTTGGAGGTGCAACATTAGGGTGTTTACTTGTTTCCATTCTGTTTTCCTAATGTGTGAGTTCATAGCTATGATTTTCCCTCTAAGAACTGCTTGCATCGCATCCCATATACTCTGATAAGTTGTGGTTGAATTTTCATTGAATTGTATATATTGTTGAACTTCTTGTTTAATTTCATCTGTGATGCATTGGTTGCTGAATAGGGTGTTGTTTAATTTCCATGAATCTAGCTGGTTTTTCTGGTTTCTTTTGTCATTTATTTCCAGTTTTATTGCACTGTGATCACATAATATGCAGAAGACAATTTCTGTTTTCTTGAATACACTTAAGCATGACTTATGGACTAGTATGTGGTCTATTTTAGAAAATGACTCATTTGCAGCTGAAAAAAGGTGTATTCAGCTCTGGTTGGGTGGAACATTCTGTATATGTGTACCAGGTCCACTTGGTCCAAGCTCTGGCTCAGTTCTGCTACTTCCTTGCTAATTTTTGTGTCTAGTTGAACTTATCTTTTTGAGATAAGGGGTGTTAAGGTCTCCTGTTAAAATTATGGTCCTTGATATTAAATTTTTCATTTTTCATTAAGATTTGTCTTAAGTTATTGGGTGCTCCTGTGTTTGGTGCATAGATATTTATGACTGTTACCTCTTCCTCTTGAATTTTCCCCTAACCAACATATAGTGGCCTTCTTTATTTCATTTAATCCTTCTTTGTTTGAAGTTGAGGCTGTCTGAGAACAGAATTGTTACCTCTGCTTTTTCTGAGGTGCTGGGGCATGTTGTGTTGCTTTCCATCCTTTGACTTTAAGCCTATGAATGTCTTTTTGAGTTAAGTGTGTTTGTTGTATACAGCATATTGTTGGGTTCTGTTTCCTGATCCACTGTGCTAGTCTCTTTCTCTTAATTGCTGAATGGAATCCATTTACATTGATGGTTATAATTGAAATGTGTTGACTTATGATTGTCATGTTATTTACCTGCTGTTGTTTGCTCCGTTTTATCCTGTGTTTAATTGTTTGCCCTATTTAGTGGGTTCCTTCTGTTCTCATTTGTGGAGTTCTGGTCATTGGAGTCCTTCTCTAGAACATGTCTCAGTAGTCTGTGTAGTTTCTATCAAATTTGAAAGAGTGTTTTGCAGGTTATAGTAGTCTGGGCTGGAGTTTTTTTCATAGAGGACTTGAAGCATTCTGCTCCATGTTCTCCTTGCCTTCATGGTTTGTGTAGAGAAGTGGGCTATAATTCTGATGGGTTTTCCTTTGAATGTGATCTGCTTCTTTCCTCTAGCAGCTTTCAGTATATTATTCTCTTGTTGGATTTCTGGAATCTTGACTATTATATATCTCGGTGGGTTGAAGTTATTTGACATTCTGTATATTTTGGTTACCTTAATTTTGCATTGTTTCCTCATATTTGGGAAGTTTTCTGCTATTACTTCTGCCCATATTGCTTTTATATCATTTGTACTGACTCCTTAATTCTCATTGATGCCAATTTATCTAACATTGTTCATCTTGGCATCATCTTGCAGGTGATGGATTATTTTTTTCCTTTATCCTTGTTGTTTTTAAGAGATCCTTTTTCACCATTTTACTAGCTGCGCCAGCAACTTCAAGATCTGAAACTCTGTCTTCGCTTTCATTCAAATGGTTTTGTAGACTCGTGATTGAGATTTTATGTTCTTCTCTATCTCTTTGCCTCTGTTTCATGTGATCTATTTCTTCCTGTATTGGTCATTCAAGGAATCCATCATATTTCTAATATCCTCTATTTTTTTTTATCAATGTCTTTTTTAGAGGTAACTAGTAATTTTTTTAATGCAGACATTTTTCAAAATTGGGTTTCATCCATATATTTCCATGATTGATTCTCTACTTCATATGCTATGATTTGTAAGATTTCTTTTTTTTTATTTCAGAAATTATTTCTGCTCTGAGTTCCTCTATACCATTCTGCTATTGTGTCTTTGCTTGTGATGCTTTTAATTCATATGTTTCAGCTGGAATAGTGCTCTCTGTACGTGTTCTGGATGGGAGTTGGGTTTTCCCCATATGTTTCTGGATTTGATTTGTTATTTCTGATTTTATGTATTCAAAAATTTCTTTTTTATTTCAGGTGTTAATTCTGTCTGAATTCCTCTATACTTTTCTGCTGTTGTTTGTTTGCTTCTGCCTCTGCTAATTCATTCATTTCAGCTGAGCTAGTGTCCTATGCACTTATCATTGGTGGGCTCGAGGACTGACATTGCGTTTTGCTCCTTGTCTTTGTCATTTTGTATTGCACTGACCTCTGGCCTTTGGTGTAGAGCTTTGGTTCAGTTACAACCTTAGCGCATAATGAGATTCAGGTGCCACTCTATTAAGTTTGAGATTATCAAGTTATGCCTGGCCTTTATCTAGTTATTGTATTCAGCTCCTTTTTGGGGCAGTTCTTCTTGCTAACTGTGAGCCTGTGGTTCTCCTCTGCTGTGCTCCTAGCCCAGGGAGCAGTAGGGAGTGCCAAAGTTCACCCACTCACTCACCGTGCCTTGTTGGGCCAGATCAGGGGCCGGAAGAGTCATAAAACTTCTCACTCACTTGGAGGGCTTGGGGGCATGTGCTCCAGGGAGTTGCAAGGCAGGCTGGGCTGAGGTGGATTGGGCGAAGAGAGTCTGAGAAATTTTTGCTCACTTGCTCGGAGGTCTTGGGGTGGGGAGAAATAATTCTTGAAGTCATTTTTCTTTACTGTCTTCTCAGGGGTGCCTGAATGTTACGACTATATTCAAACATTTAGAGCAATTTCTACTGAGGTTGTGTGTACTTGTCTACCTCATGCAACAGACCTGACACCATGTGACTTCTGGCTCTTCCCAAATTCAACAGACAATGAAAGGCAAGTCGGTATGCTCATTTTAAATGGTATTTTACTTATTTGTAGTTTTTTTTTTTAATGTGGTATACATATGATTCATTTGTTAACTAAACATGTTGAAAATATCTTTTCATATTCTAATTGTTCATATTTTGGTTTTTAGAATAGTGAAGTTTTTAGTTTGTATGTATTCAAACATAGTCATTTCATTATTCAGTTTCTTGAAAAATATTTATAGATTTATTTGGTACAGGGCTTCTCTATACAGCTTGGACTCTTAGTGATCCTCCTGTCTCAGCCTCCCCAGATTGGGATTACAGATGTGTGCCACTATGCCAAGTTTTGAGGTTGGCACCGTGTGCCTGGGATTTCGGAGCATCATGGTATGCAGTACTTGGGATTGAACTCATGTCCTTGTGTTTGCCAGGCAGGTGCTTACATTGTAGAGCTATCTCTGCAGCACCTTTAGTAATTTCTTTAAAGTTAAAGAAATCTTTTCTTAATCTTTAAGAAGATATTTTCCTGTTATACTGTTCACCTTAAAAATATTACATTTTGCCTTTTATGGCTAGGTTTAAAACCCACCTAGAATTGCATGAAGAAGGAATAAAGTTTCAATGTTTTTCTGTCACATGAATATGCAACTGTCCCAAAATAGTAAAAAGTCTTGTTTTCTCACTGGTTTGCAGTATTTTTTTTTTGGAACAAAGTGTGAGAATCTGTCTCTTTTTCTGATCTGGTCCACTGTCTATGGTTGTATTTTCATCATACTGCTTTAATAATCAAAGCTTCTTAATGAGTGTTGATTTTTTTTTTTTTTTTGCAGAACCAGAGATTGAACTCAGGCCCTTACACTTGCCAGGCAATTGCCTATTCCACTGAGCTATCTTCCCAGCCCTTAAGTCTTGGTTTCTTATAGAGTAAGCTCGACTACAAATTACTATTTTAAAAATATGAGATGACTATTTTTGTTAGTTTAGAAATAGTTGATAGAAGAATTAAAGTAAATAAACGGCTCATACTACTATACAGAAAGAACATAGTACAACTATGGAGAAGAGATTCAAACAATAAAGAGATGTAAAGTATGTTCAATTAGAATACCAAGGAAAAGAATAAGAGCAAAGTCTGATTCTATCTCTCTCTCTGTCTCCCCTGCCCTCCCTCCTTTCCTCCTGTTTCTCTCCCCTCCTCTTCTTTTGTTTTTCTTTCGGTGGCACTGGGGAGTCAATCCAGACATGTTTTATCACTGAACTGCATTCCCTAGTTTTTTAAATTTGTCTTTGTAGTATTTGAGGTTGAACCCAGGGCTTTTGTCCTGAGCTACACACTGAGCCCTTTTTAATTTGGGAGTAGAGTCTCTTGAAGCCGCTGCCCTTTCCAGGCTGCCCTCAAACTTGCAATCCTCCTGAGTAACTGGGATTACAAGTATGTGTCACCACGTCCTTCTCAGGTTTGCCTTCTAGGTCCAGACTTCTTTTGTTTTAAAAAAACCTGAGCAATGAAATTAAAAATGATATTTTGTCACACATATTCCATAATTATGTGTAACTGCTGTATCAATTAAAATTTTGAAAGTAATGTTGTACCTAGGATTTAGTTGTTTTGTTATACAAATGGAATATGAATTCTGAACAAAGCTGAAACTCCATTGTAAAATTTGAATTCTACTTCTGTGAGCATCTATAGCAAAAGTAAGACTTACTGAATAAAAATGTTAACTTGGTATTTTTTTGAAACTAAACTTCGGTTCATACCATTTTTCTTCTATTTAGATTGAGTTTTTGTAAAAGCACTTTAAAATGTCACTGTCTATATGTAGAATTTATTCTTTATAAGTTCCTAAGCTTGGGCTTAATACAATCACATTCTATTAGGTCCCTATTTTCATTATTGATGGTTATTTTAGTAAATTTAAAGCTTAATAAATTTTAAATTTCTGATACAACATGAATGTTTTTTATTTATTTTTATTTTTACTTTTGTTATGGCACCAGGGATTGAATTCAGGCCCTTGTGCTTGCCAGGGAAGTGCTTATTATACTGAGCCATCTCTCTCTGAGTGTTTTTTAGAAGAAAAATTCCTTATCCTTAATTTGTTCTGATGCTGGGGAATGCAGGACTTGGAAAATGAAGCCTGGAGATTTATATTTTGAAAGAGCTACCAGGTGATTCTGGCGCATAGCCAGGTTTAAAAACTACTGATCTAGAAAATGTCTGCTTGCCTTTTGCCTATGAGTGACATTTTAATAGTTCTTTTGTGAAATTCATTTTACTAATTCATCTACCTGCTCTGCTTCCCCCAATATTTACTGAGCACATGTTAAATGGTAGTGAGCCAGCAGGGCCAGTGAAACACACTTCTAACTTTATCACTATGTTAGATTTAGGCATGCAGATACTCACACAGAAGAGAAAACACACGGTGCTGAAAAGAGGGCAAACCGAGAAACTCCTCCAGTAATCATTAAGGCTGTTAGCGAAGACATAGAGTTGAGATCTTTGTGAATATCAAAGACCAAAAGAAAAAAAAATTCTGGCAAGCATAGAAAAACAAAGTGTTAAAGTCATTGGGCCAGCTGAACAGCGAGTCAGAGGACATAAAAAAGGTTTCTTTTCTGCTGACTTAACCAGATGTTTGAATTCTCTGTAAGGGTCTATCAATCTACTTTGTCTTCTAGACTTTGCTAAATAGCTGCTAAAAATAGACTTTCAGCCTTGAATGGCTGTGTGGTAATAGAACCATCAAGGCAGAAATATGACTTCCTGTTAATAAATATTTACTAGGAAGGTCTAGATTTATGACAGCAATTGCCATCTCCATGCTACTAAGCGATTGCCATCTCCATGCCATCTCCTCTGCTACTAAGTTTATGACCACCTCAGCAGTAATTTCTGTCCCATAGCTGCTTGGGTCCATCATTAGTTGGAAAGTGTAACAACCTGTAGGCTGCAGCAAAGTCTGACACAGAGCTAGAAACAGATAGGTAAGGGAAATTGTGCTGCCTTTAAGATATACAGTTGCAGTATTTTTGCAATTGTGAAACCGGGGTTGTAATAATAATTCTTTTAGGTTGAAGTTTGATGGTCATCTCTTTGGTGAACTCTTTCTTTGTGAAGATCCCTCTGTTATTTTCTATCACTGGTCCCAGTTTGTTTGCTCTGTAACACTTATTAAAAATAGCAATTATGGGGCCAGTGAGATAGCTCAGCAGACTAAACTGCCTGTGTAGGCAACTGCAGGGACTGCCATTTGATCCCTGGCACCACATGTTGTGCCAGCCCTGTCCCCAGGGCAGGCTGAGCTGGCCAGAGTCTGGGCGTAGTGGCATGTGCCTATAATCCCAGCGCTGAGGAGGCTGAAAACAGGAGATTACTATGAGTCTGAGCTGCATAGTGAGACCCTGAAACAACCAAATGCATTAAATAATAATAATAATTGTCCAGCGCGGAAAGGAAAAACTCAGACACACCTTGCCTTCTTCATAGAAGGGGAGATCTCAACTTTATTGCAGAAGTGCATCAGCTTATATAATACAGCCAAGCCAATCATTAACGGCCACATTGTGCCACACGACCAATCATGCTCTGTCGCCAGGCAGACATCCTTCTCCACCATGCCAAAATGTGGGGCCCTCCCAATACCAAGGTAAGATAATATGGCGCCACGCCCCATGGCTCTTAGACCAAACATGTCACAAAGGAGACAGCGGAAAAATAATGAGCCGTTCTGTTCTTTGTTCTATGAGCCGCTCCCAACAAATAATAGTAATCATAATCATAATAATGTTGCAATTTTATCTTTTTCTTTTTTAATCCTTACCATTTTATGAGATTGAAGCTCTAAGAGACCATGAATCATGTCTACTTAGGATATATTTTTATCCCTAGAACCTAGAAATGCTAAGAATGAAGTGGTCATTAAATATCTGTAAAACAAATGAAGTGTTAATGGCCTAACACAGTAATTGTGACTATCTGAGGAATTCATTCCAACATTCCTTGTTCTTTCATGGTGATCTGAGATTAATGTTTATTGAGATTATAATTTTATATCCTAAAGCTAATTATAGTCTCCATCCTAAATTATATCCTAAAACTATAATTAGTTTACATTTTAGTTATATTTATTCTTCATTATGGCAGAAAAATTAATCTCTTAGCTGTTTTTTTTGTTGTTTTGTCCTCAGTCCACCATAAACATGTATCCTAAATCAGTTTTTCTAGAATATCCATCCCGTAATAACTTTACTCCAAGTTTTCAGTAGTGTCCTGTTAACTTATTGAATATCTTTTATCAGTTTGACTGCTTCTTCCATTTTCATTTCAGCCTCGTTTCTCAACTTTATTTCTCATCCTGCTTTTGTGAAATTCTACTTTTTAAAAATATATATTTGGTACGGGGGTCTACAGGATCTCAACAGGATTCTCCTATTTTCAGCCTCCCAAGGGCTGGATTACAGGCACACACCATCACACCCAGCCTCAGCTGCATCTCAGCATGCCCTGGGCATGGGCCCAGTGCAGCAAACTGAGGATGGAACCCTATTCCTTTCATCTGCCTAAGCAGGTGCTTTAATCTGCTGAGATGTCTGGCTGGCCCTATGAAATTCTACTTGGCTGATACTGGCTTACTTAGTAATCTTTCTTTCTCTACTATCTCCTGCTTCCTTGAGTTACATTTTGCATCTTGTCCCTGGTTTTAATGTTTTTCTTTTCATTTCACATATTGTTCTTTTTATCATACTGTCTGTTAAATTTTATGTATTTAAAGATCCACATTTTTAAAAAAATTCAATTTTTAAATGATGGCTTCCACATGTATGTAGCTCATGGAATTGTTACTTTCTTCTCTTTATTCAACAGCACAAATACCCCTTTCATCCCATGTCCCCCAGTGCTTATTACCTGATTTTACTATGCAAATTCTTTGTGTATTAATTCTGCACATAAAACAACTTATAAGTTTTCACATGGAGACTCATTTTATTTTACTCTATTTTTGAGCTACTGGGGATTGAATTCATGGATAATCTTCATATCACCCTTTGTTTCTTATTTAGTACTATGGATGAACACTAAAAGTGTAATTACTTAATAAGTAAATCTTGCTAGAACAGTACAACAGCGGGGGGATCTAGACATAAGACATTGATATGCTTTGTCACTTTTTTTTGAGCATCATGGATATTTTATTGTGCAGTAAAACTTTTAAACTATCAACAAAAATGCCAGAATACTACATAAAACATTCACAGAAACCTTTTTCAACTTGTTTTTGAATAGTTCACAAACATTTCCTACCTAATCCAACATACAACAGAGAAATGGAACATCTTTTTCTTCCAGTTTGTATGCAATGGAAAAAGATGTAAGATATATATATATATATGTATTATTACAGTATAATAAGTCTGTAGGTGAAAACTGTAATAAAAATAATCAAAATTTGTTCAGCATTCATCACTTACTTCCATAACCAAGTGTTATTTTAATAAAACCATGAGCCAGGACCCCCTGCATAGGAATAATCATATCCAGAGCCAACCTGTGGTTCATACATCATCTACCACTCTGATGGGCTCTGTGTATCTATCACACAGCCCCAGGTTTCATCAGCACTGAAACCAACCATGCCATCATAGTGGTCTCCAGGTCTTTCTCTTCTATCATAGGCCATTAGATCTCCTCCTCTAGCTGCTGGTGGTGGTAGTGGTGGAAGAGGAAGACTCTGAGCTCTGCTACCACCCTGGCTACCTCAACCAGGAGGAGGGTGTGGTGGTCCCCGATGAGGGCTCATGTAATTATAATTTCTCCTAGAGGGAGGCATGGGATGGCTGCCTCAACCAGGAGGCATTCTATCAAAACCATCTCTCCCCCACATAGGAAATCCTACAGATTGTCCACCGTGGTCACCACTGTAATTGTAAGTTTCATCATAAAACATTGGATCATAATGTTGTGCACATCCTTTGATGGGAGACTCAGATATAAGATAACTCTGTCAGTGGAATGAGGACAGCATTCTTGGAAAAGCTTGACGTTGGCTGAGTGTTCTTTCGAAGTTCTTTTATTTTAGAACCTTTGACCCCAGTAATTCCTCCTGCCAGACTTTGATGAATTAACAGTCTCAACTCACAGTCAAAGTCACCTCCTTTAGAGTGTTGATAATTTAAACATTCCACAGCATCATCTTTGAGTGGGAGCTGGCTGGTTTCAGGGGGTGATGGCAACTGCGGACCCTCTTTCAAGGTAGGGATGATTTTCTTCAGACCTTCTCTAATTGTTTCAATATCAGCACTGATATTCAATATGCGCTCGGGACCATTGCTGTCTGGGAGTGAAACATTGGAATTTTAGTCTGTACTGAGAGTCTTATTGTTTTTGCTTCCTTTTCTAATCACTGCCCCAGCATTCTGGCTCTGAAGCAGAATTCATAATTCAGCCATCTCATTGGTGTTTCTAGATCTTTTAAATACTTGCTCCTCTTCTATATCTTCTGCAGGACGTTTACCAAAATCACCATTGGTCTCAGTGTTGGGGAGGGTTTCCTCTGTCTACTTAGTTTCCATTTTCTTGTATTAAATGGACATACCAATTGCACGAGTCTGCCTTCCTCCACTGCTGCACTGCCTAGATGGGCTACCTCTTCCGATAGTGACTGATTTTTTTTTTTTTTTTTAGGGCAGGGTCTACAGGGTCTACTAGATCGGACTCATAGTGATTCTCCTGTTTATAGCCTTCCAAGAGCTGGGATTACAGGTGCATGCCCAGCCTCAATTGCTGTCTCAGCACGCCCTGGGGGCAGGGCTAGCACGGCAGGCCCAGGGATTGAAGCCTGGACCCTGCACCTGCTTGCAGGCACTTTAATCTGCAGAGCTATTTGGCCTGCCCTGTGGTTGATATTTGATGGATATTGGATTCTTGAGGATGTAGCTGAGAATTCTTGGGTCAAAAGGAAGAAGGCTGTGTCTGCCTAGCAAAGCAGAGGGAGTGGCAGGAAGTATGCCCTAAATTCATTTAAAGTATGCAGAATTGCCTTGTATGTAAAAGAAAGGGAGGGAGAAATACCACTGAGTTTTATATTGTCCAACCAAATACTCATTGATATTGAATTTTAGATTATTTCTAACCTGTGTCAAATGTCTTGATACTATTTTTGTCAGAATAAATGCCAATGAAGTAGGTAAGTGTGTATCTATCATCAAACATTTTGAAAAATATTCAGATCGGTTAAGTGTCATAGCTCTGCCTAGACACAGTTGACTCTATACACAGATATGATTGAGTTTCAGTCTTCGTCTTACTTTCTAAACAGAATAAATAAATGTTCTAGTAGCAAATATTTGCTATATTCTCTTGCTAATGTATAGGATGGCTTGTTTTATTTGCAGGAGGCTTGTAAGTTAGTGAATTTTCTTAGGCTTGTAAGTTATGAATTTTCTTAGATGTAGGAATCTTTGACCAAAATTCAGCTATTTGATTTTCATGTCAATATCTGAGTTTGTAGGGGTGGCAGTTTCTAATTACTTATGTAAGTCAGTAATTAGAAAGTCAACCAGGTTAACTCTGCTAATGTACATATGTTTTCTGTTATGTAGTATGTTTTGACCATATGGAGCCCCTAATTTGTATTTCGGTTTTGCCATCCATCTTCTCAATGGACTATAGGACAGTGACAAATGACGGATTTCCTGGGGTAGAAAGCTTGGGCTCAATTCAGGAAAACCAATAGTGAGCCTTCTCCAGCACCCAACATTTTAATTCTGCTTCTCCAGCTGTACTTAAGATGTGCAAATTCACGCACTACCCAGCCCAGTACACCGTACATTGTCTCTTTCAATCTATATTCTGAAAATTCCTTTTAAATGAACTTAGAAAGTAGAGCAGGCCATGGTGGTGCACAACAGTAATCCCAGTACTCCTGGAGGCTGAGATAGGAAAATCACACATTTGAGCCCAGTCTGGGGAATTTAATATCTCAATGAGATGCTGTTTCAAAATAAAATATAAATATGGCTAGAATGTAGTAGTGTAAACCCAAGATTCAATCCCAAATAATAGAAAAGAAAAACAAGGTAGATTTATCTTACACTCTATGGAGCTGCTGAGGTGTTGACTATCTAGACCAAATACTCTGTGCTTCTTTTCTTTTTTAAAACATGAATTTTGGGGGCCAGGGAGATGGCTCAGTGGAATAAGCACTTCCCTGGCAAGTGCAAGGGCCTGTGTTCAATCCCTAGTCCTGCCAAAAAACAAAAGAAAATAAAACAAAAAACAACTCCAACCCCCCCCAAAAACAAACAAAAAACCCCAAAAACAATAAAAATGAATTTAGGGTAGGGTCTACAGGGTGTACGGGGTCTCGTTGGACTCATAGTGATTCTCCTGTTTTCAGCCTCCCAAGTGCTGGGATTACAGGTGTGCATCGCCATGCTCAGTCTCAATCTCAGTGTACCCCAGGGGTGGGACCAATATGGCAAGTGGAGGGTTGGACCCTTGACCCTTGGATATGCCTAATCAGATTCTTTAATTTGCTGAGGTATGTGGCCAGCCCTTTACTCCATGTTTCTTAATCCTGATGAACAGTCAGTTAGTGACTTATGGTAAGAAGGAAGGATTGCTTTTAAAGTTTGAAGAGCAAAATCAGGAACATTGATTAGGTTTTAAAATAGAAGAATTTGGCTTCAGAGTTAAAGAACAGAATCTCCTATTGCTTCCAACAAGTTTTGGTCCAGTGGTATCTCCATGCTACGGTTCTGAGGGTCTCAGTTTCTGGATAAATATCATATGTAACCTTCCAAGGATCCCTGTCTGCAAAACAGAGATAAAACTGTGTTTTCTTTTCTTCTTCTTTTTTAAATCCTGATTACTCCTCCTTAGGTAAATCCAATTGGAGACAAGAGCCAAAAATCACCTAAGTAAACAAAGCCATTCAGATGGGGGAGTATATTTGTCATCTTTTTATATTTTACTGTGTGATTGTTTTCCTCTCCCTCTCTCCTTCCCCCTTCTTATTTTATTCATTTTGATTTTCTCAGAGTCCAAATAAACTTTTGAATTGATAATAAGAAAAGAAATATCATTGAGGTGTAACTGTTTGACTTCATTTATTTGAAATCATCTTTTGGGTATACCAAATGATATGAATAACCTGACAGAAATATCCTGAAAAAGTACTTGTGTGGGTGCCCTGAAAAATGGGGGTGGATGGGCTAAAAAATCTATTGAAATATAAGTGATAGCTTATTTTATTAATGTGAAAGACAAGCACATCTCCTTAAGATGGTACTTACTTTTCTAGGGAGGACAAAATGTATAGATATGGTTGGATTTGATTTATAGTCTACATTAGAAGAACTGCACCAATAACTGATAAAAACTGAGGATGCAGGTGGGTTTAATAATCTGAAGAAGTTTTAATCTCACCAAGATTCAGAATTCATTCAGGGATGGGGATGAAGTACATTATAACACTGGAATCTATTGAGTGCTTGGCCCAAGGAGGCATTAAGAGAGAATTTGCTGAATTAATCATAGGATACAGGAATACAGTAGTCCCACACTATGTTGTGGCTCGACTTTTGCAGACTAAATGTTTTGAGGGGTTTCAAAAAACATTAATCTGAATTACTCATAGCAGATTTTTCTCTGTATCATGGGATTTTGTGGTAGTGTGCAGTAATGTATATGTATTTATATGTGTAGTATTTATGGTTGTAATGATTTTTGCCTAAAAATTTAAAATATATAAAAATATATTAAAATGTTAACTGTAACATACTGAAAGAATATTAAATCAAGATGAAATATATTGTGTACAGTATGTATTTCTTTAGTAGATACATATTGTATTGTACAGTATATATATGTTGTTAATATTATGTAAGTTTACAAATTAAGAAAATGCTTTGAACATTAGAAATATTTTTTAAAACTGTGGGAAAGGTTTATAAGAGTGTGGGAAGCATTTATAAAGTTATATATATATATATATATATATATATATATATATATATATATATATATATATATTAGAGTAAATGTAACATTGCTACTTTAGTGCTTTTCATTTATTGTGGGGTGTCTGGAACATACCCTCCATGGTAAGTGAGGGACCACTACATATGGAACTTGCCAAGGTGCAGCTCTGATGGTTTTTGCAATTTCATGTGTATTTTGTGTGTTGACTTCTAGCTTTTTGATATGCTGTATTCATTTACCTCTTCTGTTTGAACATATGGACTTAAAAGCTTTTGTTTGCTCTTTGGGTGTCACTATTGATAAACCAGCCATGGAAAGGCCATGTTTATGGAACAAATGGTTCAGGGTAATTGCCAGTAAGTAATGTGGCTGAGCTATGATGCATGTCTTACTGAGTCTTGGTGAACTGATGTGTGTGAGTGTGTGTGTGTGTATGTGTATTAAGACTCTTCTTGTACTTTACTGCTTGTCAAAGTAGTAGTTCATCATTTAAATATTGAATAAAATATACAAAACCTCATATCATCCTATCATTTAGAGATATCATTCAAAATTTTTCATCTAAAAAATAGAAATGGAATTATAATGTTTTATAATTTTTTAACTTCAAGCCATATTTTTGTCAATAAAGATAGCTTTGTATAGTTAAATTTATAGATACATAAATTGAAAATTTAGGTAATTTTCAGGATGTTTTTATTCTTTATTTTTTAAAGGATACAAAATAGTAAAAAAAATTAGGAGTGACACAAAATTTCATTGAACAAAGTACTAGGAATTCAACAATGGTTGCTGTATTGCAGGACATTATCTTCCAATTAGTTGTTTAGGGTATAGATATAAACCTGCAGCATTGGTTAAAAGAAACCAAACAATGACAACAACAAATTATAAGAAATTAAAAAGAAAAATAAGCATAAAAGGGAAAAACTTTAAGTATTAATTGCTCTTTTCAAAAGACTAACAGAAACCGGGAATACAATTATCCACACTATTCTGCATGCATACATAAATAGCTTTTCCTCTTCTTTTGTCCTTCATAATATTAATGAATACCTTAATACAACAAGGTACAACAACAAACATCTATACATCTTTTTTACTTTTTTTAAAGTAAGCACAATTCTTCTAAGAAAATTAGCATGAAAGTTAGGAAGGATCATAAAAACAGAAAAGTATAAAGTATTTTTTATGATTAATAAGAAAAATGCTAATAGTATTTGTTAGTCATGGATCATGGACTAGATGTACCCTGACTGAAAAGAAAACATAAAATACTGCATTTCAGTAAATACAGATGAAAAAAATTCATGGTAAGCATCAGTGTGAGGAAACAGGCAAACCTCCTCTCTAGTTATGTTGCCTCACCGATATGACTTTCTGGAAATTATTGTTAACTTTTATGAGAAATTTCAAGCACACATGAAAGCAGAGAGCACATCATAGTGAATGTTTGTCTGTCCGTTATGCAGGCTCAAAAACTAGAGACTCGCAGCTAATTTTTTTTTATATACACCCATTCACTAACTGAAGTCTACAAATATTTTGAAATGAGTCTGATATCATCTAATTTTATTCTAAATTCTTAAGTATTATATTCACAAAGTAGTCATTCCTTAAAAATTATTTGTATAGTATCATTTTCAAATATAAAAGTTTTAGCAGTCATTTCTTAGAATCACTAATTTTTCAAACTTCCAAGATTAGTGGATGACCGTAGTACTAGAAGCCAACATAATATACTGTCCAACCACCATTAGTGCAGATCTTGCCTATCATAGAATTATGTAGAAGCACAGCGTTATCTATCCCAACTGTACTGTTTATACACACACATCATGTTATTTTCTTTCTACACCTCTTCCTTTGTCTACATCTGTCAAAGGTGGGCACTCGATTGTCATTCAACTAACTTAGGTGCTTGAACTCAACACCACAATCCATCACAGTCCAGCATTCCACAACAATAGTGAGTTATTCAAAGAAGTTGTCGACCATAGCCATCCACAGCTCAGCTTAATATTATGGCCCCAAGATGTATACTTCATTTTTATACTTTTCTGCTGGATGGTTAAGACCTAGATAGATCAAGACTTATATACCAACACATGAACTTTATATTTTCTATGTGGTCAGTGAAGATTATTTTATTTTTTCTATAGTTTTTTGTGTCTAGTGTAAGTAAGGCTATACATTGCAGTTAGATAATGTAACTCCTGTGTCATTAAAATTGATATGTAATATTGTACATATATAAGACACTGTAGTTTTGATATATGTACAAAATGTTTTGATTAGTTATTAGCATATCTATCACCTCAAGGATTAATCATTTCTTTTTTTGAGTGCACTCAAATATATTTTTAAACAAATTGAACCATAGTAACTTCTATAATTTTTTATAAATTTATAGTTTTAAATATACTAGTCCTTTATGTTTAAAAATCTCCTCGTTTACTTATTTCAAAATACATAGCAAATTATTTTAGCTATAGTGACCCCACTCTGGTATAAAACATTAAATTTAACTAATTTTATGTTCTTTAGCCAGTCTTGTTTTCTATACCCTTCCAGTGTTTTAGATCAGTAAATCAATTTGTCATACTTTCATTCCTATAGTTTGTTTTTTTATGTATTTGGTATAAGGTCTACAGGAACTACGGGGTCTCATTATGTAGATCAGACTCATAGTGATCCTCGTGTTTTCAGCCTCCCTAGCTCTGGGATTACAGGAGTGCGCCACCACACGCAATCTCAGTGGCCTTCTTAGCCAGCCCTGCGGGTGGAGCCAGCATGGCCCTCCGGGAATTGAAACCCGGCCACTGCGCTCATTCCTGTAGTTTCTATATTTTAAATTTTGCTGATTCCAACCTAAGTTGTTTTAACTACTTGACAACCCTGAGCTACAAATCACGTGGGAAAGGCAGAGTGAATGTTTCTTCCTCTTTCCCTCCTCTTATCTTGGAGATGATCCAATGCTAGGTTTATGGGCGCAATGCTAGGATTATGGTCTCACTAAGTTGTCCAAGTGGGACTTGAACTTGTGATCCTACTTCAGCCTTCTCAAGAGCTGGGCGTATAGGCATGTGCCATCACACCTTCTTTTTTAAAAAAATTAGCTTTATTTTTAATTCATTTGTTTCTTAGCATGCAAATATGGACCATGGTTTTTTTTACTTTAGTAAATTTATGGATGAAAAGTACTAGTTACTAACAAAAATTATTAAAAAAAACTACTAAGTATTTTATTGTTGAGATGTTATGAGTCAAAATGCTCCGATTTTTCTAGTGGTTCTCTATTCAGATGGTCCAAGAATGTTTTTGAGATGAATTTCACAGTCTTTCATCGATCTCTTCATCCAAGTTTTACAGGATCATTTTATGGATATCCTACTATACACCTGTACATGGCCCTTTCTTCACAGAGCCCTGATCCCTTTCCATGGAAAACAGTATTTCAAGGCCATAGTTTTTGTAATAGAAGTGCTCTTCACTACTAGGCCCATCCTTGTTTCTAGGCTTTTTAGATAAACTATATCATGAGTTTCACTGATACTTCCATACCATATACTTGCCTGGCAAGCACAAGGTCCTGAGTTCAATCCCATGTTATGATTTGTGTCCAGTTGTCCCACCAAAGCCTCATGTAGTCATTGGGTGGCTTCTGGAGTTTGTGATTAATTCATGATCCAATGCTAGGATTATGGGTGTAAATGCTACACCTGCCCTTGGGTGGGCAATTTGCATACAATAGAGGAAGGTAAGACAGGCTTGCTAGCTGCTTCTGCCACTGCTCTGCCCTTTGCTTTTTGTTGTTTTTCACTGCCATGAATAGCTGCCCTTGGCCATGTGCCATTCTGTCTTGGGGCCATCTGAATATGACCTGAAACCTCCACTGTGAGCTAAATAAAGCTTTCCTTCCTCAATTTTGGGTATCAGGTATTTTGTCCCAGAGATGAGAGAAAAGTAACCAGGACAATAGCTCTTCTATTTTAACTTTTTTTCTTTTGGTACCAGGGATCAAACTCCGGACTATAAGCTTGCCAGGCAGGCACTTATGCCATTGAGCTATCTCCCTGGCCATTTATCTTGTTAATATTATATCTATTTCTTTTCTCCTATTCTGGATATCTCAGTTCTCAAGAACAGTAGCATATTTTTTTCTTAATCATGTAATACATTCACAACAGTCAGAAGTAAGAATGTTGGCATTATACCAAATCACATGATTACTAAAAATATTTTTTAACAAATCCTTTTTTTCTTAAAATATATTCAACTAGGAAGACATAATAAAATTAATAGTTACTTTCTCTGTCATTATACAGCTAGCTTAATAGCTGTATATGTAACTATAAAATAAACATATAAAAATGCAGCCTGTGAACATTAAAAACAAAGTTTTTATATGTGTATTATTATAGTTACATATACACATTTTTGAGGTGAAGGCAATTAGCAGGGTAGTTAAGATTCTAGTTTCAATTCTGTCCTGCAACCCTATTTACTTGTGAGGACTAATTAAAATTTTTATTATTTTTCAGTTTTTTGAAAAATATAAGCAATGGCTTCGATGTGGCTATATATTTTTTCTCAGGTGTGTGCTAACAAGCTTCAGCCACTTGCCTCTGATTTGCACTTTGCTGTTGTTTGCTTGTTTGTTATTTGTTAACTCTGAAATTTCATGATGGTGATTGCTCCACAGGGCCCCGCATTTAGTTTAGCAAATCTTCTGCTGATGGGTAGTGTGGTTGTTTCAAGCCCTTTGTCTTTGTAACCCATCTGCACAGAATCACCTAAACTGGATTGTTTTCTCCAGAGAGACTGTCGCTGTAGAAATCTCTCCCTGACCATATGCGGGGCAGTATACACAATGCAGGATAAGTTACAGGTGAGATATTTATCAAGAAATCTGAGGGCATAGTAAGTACCGTTCGATCATGAGAGCAGTGTTCAGTGCCAAGTAGCCTTAAAAGTCAAGTGGAGGAAGTTGGGTCTTTATTTTAGAGCACAGGAGACGCTGAACATAGGAGTCAGAGGCTCCTGTGAGCACAGGTGATGCGCGTCTGGGGCTTCAGTTCAATCGTTTGGGTAAGGAGTAGGTTTCCGGGAGGCACCTCTTAGAGCACTGCAGTGTATTGTATATTTTGCTTTTATTAAAAAAAAAAAAACCCTATTCTGTATGGGACATTTGTGATTTTTCTATGAAAAAAATTCTCAAGAGCATTTGAGTAATCAGTGAGGCCTGAGCACTGTCAGCTAAAGTACCCTGAAATCAGTGCCACAGGGCTGCCATGAATGTACTAATTTCATTTCAGCATTTAAATTACATAGATTTTGACTCTCCACAGTCCACTTCATCTGGAAATTGATGACTTTCAACTTTCTTTGTATTGTGAAATGGTTTCTTCTGCAGTGTAGGAAAACATTTTAAATTGTGCTTTATTATCTCATCCCTGTATTTTGGAAGAGATATTTTTCTTTCTTTTTAAAAGCCAATGCTGTCATAGTATAACCAAATCAATATGGGTCCCAAACTCTTACTTGGAAAAAAAAAAGCAAGTTAAACTTCTTAGATTGAAGAAACAATGATTCTTTGGGTCTGGGTATAGGTGATTTTCCATATATAACTCAATGCACCTATCATAGTGAACAATGTTATTCCCACAGGTTTTAATTAATATCAGTGTTTTACTCTGGATGTGGAACAAAATGGAGTATAGAAGCAGGAAAGCTGCCAAACTGATTCCGAAGATTGTCTTCAGTAATACAGAAAGGCAATTTTGAAAAAGAATAGGATAGGGAGCATTTGTCTAAGAAACACCAAGATATAGTCTAGAGCTGTAATAATTTATGGAGATTAGCACTCATAAGAGAATAGATTGACACATTTATGAAATTGCTGAAATTATTTATTCTTGTTAAAGCTATCTGTGGATTATCTACCATGTTTCGGGCATGTTTTAGGCTCAGGTAGTGTAGTAGTTAACACAAGATTCAAGAGTACAGATTTCATTGAGCTTAAATATTAGTGGGGGAGAGAAATAAATAAGCAAATATATAAATAATAAAAATAGGAGATTCTCATGAATGCTACAGAGAAAATACAATAGTGTGAGAAAATAGCAGCAGCCTGAGAACATGAAGGACAATTGTCACTGAATGACTAGAACACGTTCCTCACAGAACTGGTTTTGAGAATGAAGGGAAGAAACTATAGTCCAGCAGGATGAGCAAACCAGGAGGCAGCAGCACTGAGATGGAGAAGACGTGCAGTCAGCCAAGATGCCCAGAAATGAATGGATGAATGGATAATATTCACATATACGAATGTTATACTTAAAGAAGTGTGGACTCTTGCACTTGTGGCAGGATGTATGAAACTGGAGCATGTTGTGCTAAGCAAAATAAGTCAGGCACATAAAGACAAGTTCAGCATCATGTGTCTTCTCTCATACGTGAAAGCTAAACCAAAAATGTCCACGTGAATGAGGTACAGTGACCAAGAGAGACTGGGGAAGGAGTGAAGGACCATGCACACCATGTGTATAGGTTAAAATATCACGCTGAAAATCCAAATGAATAATTAATACATATTTTGAGAATTAAAAATAATCACTGAGACTAGAAATAATTTAGTTTTTAAAAATGCAATAAAACAGGATTAAACAAAAAAGGGGGATATAAATGCAGGACTATTTTGTAGTAAAAAAATAAATGATATATTTGTATATACAAAGTAGTTAGCATAGATATACAGCTACTTTCTCTTAGTTCAATAAGAAGAAAGATTTGGGTGAATAATGTTTAGCCAAGATATCATCTCTGCATCTTGTACTGTGAATAATTACTACAAAGACAATAATATGCATTATATTAATTATTGTAGCTGTCCTACTAACTTTTTTTTAACTTTCTATATTAATTTTATTAAGAAAGATACAGCAATGAGACATTTTCAAAGCAGGCTAGTACAACAGATACAATAATTAATATATTGCATATTGTTGTCTTTGTAGTATTCATAGTACAAAATGAAGACACAGCATCTTGCCTAGACATTATTATTTCAAAATTTTCTTCTCTGAGAGAAAGTAGCTATATGTCTATGCTAACTATTTTGTATATACATACACACATACATATATATATATATATACCAATATGTATATGCATATACATATATATGTATATATATATATATATATATTCACTACAAAATGAACTTTCATTTATATTGTTTTTGTGTACTTTTATCAGAGATGGCTATTACATTGCTATTCAAGTATTGTAAGTATATGAATTCAGCAAAGTAATACAATATAATCCAGTAGTCTATAATAGTAGTGAGTTATCTCCATGACAGGCAATGTCAGAAGGTTTTTTTTTACATTTACTTTATTTTATTGAAGAACAAATAGCAATGAGACAGTTTCAAATCGAATTAGTAGGACAGATTCAACAATTAATACATTGCACATTGTTTTCATAGTGGCTTTTTGTTGTACAAGGTGCATACATGATTTTCTATCTACAAACACTATTAGAGCAGATACCTCTAATCAATGAATTAAGAGAATGTATCTGTATACTTATCTTTTTTTAAAAGCTGAATTATAGTATAGTTTCAATACGTATTACTTTTTACATTGTTATCTTCCTAGTGGTTATCCATAGTACAAGAAGCAGATAGGATACTCTGTCCAAACACTATTAGTGCAAATCTTTCTTCGTATAGAATTATGCAAAAGTACTGCATATTTATCCTAACTGTACTACTTGTACAAACACAGAATGCTTATTCCCTTGTATCCCCCTTTTTTTGTTTAGTTCTGTCAAAGATGGGTATTCTACTGTCATTCAATTATCATAGGTGCTTGAATTCAGCAAACAATCCAACATAGATCAGCACTCCACAATAATAGTGGGTTATCCAAAGCAGTTGTTGACTAGAGCCATTTACAGCTCAGCTTATTATTATGGCCTTATTTTATATACTTCGTTTTTATACTTTCTGCTGGATGGTTAAGATTTAGATAAAGCAAGACCTATATAACAAAAAATGTAACTTTTGTATCTGATGATGTCAGGCAAGTCCCCTCAGGGTTTATCTTGTACCTCACTCTTTAGAACCTTTGTCAGTGTCAGTTATGTGGATGAGTCATGGACATTGCTTGACCAGTTTGCTCTCTGTGAAAGCCTGAGAGAAAGTTTTCCCTCCATGTGACTCTCCTTAGGCACAACATAGATCATGGATCACATTGCTCTATAGCTTCATAATTTCATTGATCAGAAAATTTGGGGCACAACTGAGTTCCATGATGTTACAGTACAGGTTCCCTATGTCCTGAGTCTTCACTGACCTTGAAAGGCTATGGCCAAATGCTTGTCTGACCTTGTAGCCCTTCCATTTCTTCATTTTTGATCTGCAAAATAGACTGTTAACCATCCAGAAGACAAACTCATTATTACCTTGTGACATATGCAGTTCAGTTTACCTTATCTGACTAAATACTTTTTAGTTGTTGTTATATCTCTCTATTTGTATTTCTTCTTTTGAGTTCTTATACTAGGGAGATTATACGATATTTGTGCATGTGTGTCTTGTTTATTTCACTTATGAGTATATGTTCAAGTGGCATCCACTTTAACATAAATGCTTCAAGTTTATCATTCTTTATATCTAATACTCCATTATATAAAAACCCGACATCTTTTTCAACCATTCCTCACATGATGGGCATCTTGGTAGTTTCCAATATTTTGCTATCACAAATTGTGCTGCTATAAACATAGGTACATATATATCACTATGATATGATGTCTTATATAGTTGGGTGCTCCTGTGTATGGTGGAGCACTCATATTTATGAGTGTTACCTCTTCTTGGATTTTTCCCCTAACTAGTGTATAGTGGCCTTCTGTATTTTGTTTGATCCTTCTTGGCTTAAAGTTGAGACTGTCTGGGAAAAGAATTGCTATTCCTCCTTTTTCTATCCTTTGAATCTGAATTTCTTTATGAGTTAAGTGTGTTTCTTGTATACAGCAGATTGTTGGATTTTTTTTTCTTAATCCACTGTGCCAGTATATTTCTTTTAATTTGTGAATTTAGTCCATTTACATTGATGGTTATAATTGAGATGTTTGACATGTTGTTTCCCTCCTCTTGTTTATCCGTTTTTCTCCAGATTAAATATTTGTCCTATTTGCTGGTTTCTTTCTCTTCTAAATTGTGCAATTCTGGTCATTTTGTTCCCTTTCTAGAATATCTTTTAGTAGTTGTGCAGTGTTGGCTTTGTCGTGAAATTTTTAGTTGTTTTTTGTTGTGGAAGTATTTCACTTCTCCATCAAACTTGAAAGAGAGTTTTGCAGGGTATAGTAGTCTGGGCTGGGATTTGTTTTCATAGAGGAGTTGAAGTACTCTGCTGGGTGGGTCTGGATTCTAGCCTCTCTGCAGGACATTCTGCTGCAAGATTTCATAGGAGGCTTGGTGCAGGGCCTGGGGTCTGTCTGGAAGGGGTCTTGGGCACAGTGAGCAGGCTGAAGTTCCCACACTCACATGGGCCTTGGGGTTTGGTTGGCAACCCCAAGGTTGCCAACTACCTTCTTCTACTAACCTGTTTTGAAACTGTGTCATTGCTATTTCTTTTTTAATAAAGTTAATTAAAGAAATAAAATAAAGTGCCTGCCCGTAGGCATAGGGGCCAGGGGTTGGATCCCTGGGCCTGTGGTGTCCCCAACCCCCTGATGGCTAAAAGTGCAATTGAGACAGGGCGTGGCAGCACACTCTGTAATCTCAGCTCTTGGAAGGCTGTAAACAGGTGGATCACTACAGGCCTGATCCAGCAGTGAGACCGTGACCAATCCATAGACTCTTCCCTAAAAAAAAATACAATACAAAACAGAAAAACAGTGACCCTAAACATAGGGTTCAAGAGATGAAGTGAGAAAGATAGATAGGGGAAAATGTAAGGTTTTAGAGAGCTATTAAATACAATTCAAATCTCCCATCATAATCTAAGCATGTACTTTCTGTATAGCAGGTATAAAAATTTCATGTGTGTTGATGAATGCATCTCAAGCCACTAAAGAGCTAGTAAACCATACAAAAATGTATAGCCAGAAACATGTACTTTTTATGAAAAAATCTTGTATCCTGATGTAAAACCATGCAGCAGAATAAATTACAAATGAATTCAAAGTTTTAACATGAAATAAATCTATGAAATTCTAAAAGATAACATGAATAAATGTGTATTTGATAGTAAAGCAGAAAACAATTTTGTATGTATAAACTCAATATAGGAAATCACAAAGGAAAGTGCTGTCAGAAAATGTCTCTAATAAATATGACTATGTATATAGATATTTATTTATTTATTTGTTTATTTATTTATTGAGACAGGGTCTCACTATGCAGTTCAGGCTGGCCTTGAGCTCACTTTGTAGCTCAGGCTGGTCTTGAACTCACGACAATCCTTCTGCCTCAGCCTCTTGAATGCTGGGATTACAGGCATGCGCCACCACGCCCGGCTTGTATATAGATCTTATAAAGTAAATAAAAAAGCACAACAGCTAAGTTAGAAAGATGACAAAAGATAGCCATTCACACAAGAATAATACAAAGATTTCCTGAACTTATTAAATATATTCAAAATTAATAGAAATAAAATAAGTTTTGTTGAATATAAAAGTACTGTTGCCTATGAGAGTGGCAAGGAAAAATAGTAAACTCAGTGCTGCTGATGGTATGGTGACCTGCACAGGTCCAAACACTTTTCTTATAAATAGTACTCTTGTAAAATTTAGTGTTTACCGTTTGGAAAGGTGTATCAAATGTTATAATTAAAATTTCTCTTGGATACAGTAATTTCCCTTCTAAGCGTCTTCGGAAAATAAGGAAGTAGAGATGAGGGCAAAGGTTTGAATGCAGGTACATGGATCACGATCTAAGTGCTCAAAGGTAGGGGAAGGAGACAAAAAATAGGACCAGGCAGCCCCTGAAAGTTAACCTTTTACAGATTTTAAAGTGTGTGAGAAAATTCTGGTTCTATAGCACTAATCATAAAAAACGAAATTTTGAATGATTCAGATAATAGGGATTTGGCATGAAAAGTAATAATTTTGTGTTTATTGAGCCAGCAATGGCTCAGTCTTACCTCTCTCTCAGGAAGAAAATGTAATCATCAGTTGACATGAAAATAAACTGGAGGTACGGTTATAGATGATCTTTATTTTATTTTGAATGGTTTACAATAAGCATAAATTACTTTTACAGTTGGGAGAAAATAACTATTATCTTAAAAATGAAAGGTATCTTCTGAACACAAGTGTGTATATTTTAACAGCTCTTGTATGACAAACACATCTCCATTTTCTCCCACAACTGGGGCCTGCTGACATTGCCTTGCAAGGGAGGGTGAGAAGAAATCATGATTACTATTATTTTTTAAATAATCCATGACTTCCAGAATGGGAAAAGGAATAAAGTTGTGAGAAAGAGCAAGGGCCTCTGGGATGCTTAGGGTAGGGCTGGCTGCCTGTGGTCGGTCTGCTGTAACACAGGGTTGACCCACGTGCTGCCCTTTCTTGATGCTGTCTTATTGCGCCCAGTATAGTGCTCTCAGCAACTCATTTCAGCTAATGATCTCCTGGGTATAAATATTAGCATGCATATAAGAGCAATAGTTTCCAAATAAATTAGGAACTTATGAAGCTATTCATAGTTCAGTATGATTATTTAGAACAAAAATAATAAAACTGAACTCATTTTAGGGAATAGGAGTTTTCTTCGTGAAAAAAAGAAAAGTAGAGCTTTACCAGTTTTTTTGTCCATTTGTTTATATTTTTTTTTGCTCTTTGAGACAAGATCTTGCTACATAGCCCAGGCTGGACTTGAAGTCACAGGAATCCTCCTGACTTAGCCTCATAACTTTGGCATTTGGTGTTTTTTGCCAGGAAAGAGGTAGACGAGAGTTATACTATGTGGGAGGGCTTAGCACAATATGGACAGTCTGAAGTTTGTTAATGTGTCTAAGGTTGAATTTCCTTGCTTATGCCATGGAAAAAAACCATACACCTACAGGACAGATATACCTATAGGTTAAATAAACTAATGCCTGACACATCATAGTATTACGTAGATGCTGATGACACTGATGATAACATCCTATGTGACATCAGAGTGGTGGGAAATAAATGGAATTTTCCTCTTTCTCCATCTGGTAGCTTGGATATACTTGTACCACAAACTTAGCAACTAAGCAAAAAAAAAATCAGCCTCAGAAATCCTCTGCTCTCTCTGAATTTGTGGCTGCTAACAAGAAAGAAACAAAATCTTCAAGTGTTATTCATTTGCTATCATACTTCAAAGTAAATTACTCAGTATATACCCCAGTGTCCTGAAAAAATTAATTTATCTTCAAAGCTTGTTCTCATCCAGGGAGTAGCTGACTCATCTAGGGAAAAATCTGAGTTAATGAGGAAGTCAAGGAAATGGAAATCACACTCGAATTGGGTTGCAACTAAATAAGGAGGACATGAATGTGCTGTTTGTAAAGTTTGCCTTGTATAACTAGTTATGATGTAATAGGAACCCATAAGGAATAGATAATAAAATTCACTGTAAAACATTATGCTTTTTCCAGAGTACTTTAGAAAAGCTAAATTTTACCATTTATGATCCTATGTAAACATTGTTGAGACTAGATTCTTTATTGTCCCAGAAGATATATTTTAGAATCTCCTGGAAAATTAGAGCTGAATTTTATGGCTTTCCTTTCCTAGGTATATGCACTGTCAGCAGATGTTCACAGAAATGCGTGAAGAGGAGAAAGTCATTCTGACATTGGCCTCTTTCTAGCCCTTGCTGATATATAAAACATAGCAGCCTCCAGAGCTGGAAGGCTTGAGGTGAATTGGCGCTGCCACAAAGCACAGTGTGTCTCCGTGTTCTTTTAAAGTTCAGAAGCCCAGGTACCGAGCGGAGCCCGGAGCCTGGCGGGAGTGCGAGGTGCTGGAGGCGGTGGCGCGGTTGGCGCCCAGACTTGGGGCCGGCGAGCCAGCTCGAGCCCTTCGCGTCCTCTCCGCTCGCCCCCGACCGTCCGGCCCGCGTCGGGCGCCTCGTGTGGGAGAAAAGCTCCTGAGACCGGCCAGAGACAGCGCGGCCGACTCCGCCGTCCTGCTCCATCCCGCCCGCCCCCGCCCAGCTCCTGAGACCGGCCAGAGACAGCGCGGCCGACTCCGCCGTCCTGCTCCA